>JAHPZR010054796.1:0-5000 GCA_019787425.1 Platygyra sinensis | reverse complement strand
GGTAGTTGTGCTCAAGCACGGAAACAGATATCGTCCTATCTCTAGAATAATATTATATCGTTTCAGTCTGACTTAGAGCCATTTAAGTCGTCGACTATTTTTTGATACTCACTATGTCAATAAATCACTCTGAAACGAGATAAAGTACCATTTCTTTGTTGAACTAAACAAAACTAACTGCTTTCATGATAATTTTGGTTTTATCAACTGAGTTGATAATGTGAATTGGCCACCGTAAAGAGATTCGAAAGCTGACGTTTCGAGCGCTAGCCCTTCGTCGGAGCGTTTACACGAACTTTACTCTGATTGGATATTACCTGCACTGTGTAAACAGTTCACCCATGAACTGTAAACAATACCATTTTGTTTGTGATGAAACGAAACAAGAATGCTGTCAAAGCCAAAGAAAAGCCTGTGGCTTTTCTAGCAGGGAAAATAATGTAGCTAGGAGCGTTGGCTTCAAGTCACGAATCAACTCATTCATGGCGAATACATTAGTCAGTTCTAAATGTTTCTGTTTGCCAATTTTCTCTTCTTCGATAGGGTTGGGAGAATGGTAGCTATCGACTGCTTACAGAGGCTGTATTAGAACAAAGACGTTACGCATTTGCTGATGAGGAAGAGATCAAATGGGAAGCAGAGTCAAATGGTTAGATGCATCATACAAGTTTCAATTTATAATAAAGAAACCTGAAAATTACGAATGAAATTAGTTTGCTATAACGTTCATTAAGTTACTGAACTGACCACCCTTGATTCAGTACAGTATAGGAACTCACCCAGTGCCGTTTCCATGTTATTCTTCGTTATAGTATTCGTTACATGTAAATGATGCCAATCGCAGGCTTCATTTCTGCTGGCAGACAGGGTTAAAGCCTGGATGCTGAGTAATGCATGTAAGTTTGGCGCCTTCGGGAAGGTGTTGAAGCAACAGGTCGCAAATCAAAGTTTCGACGCAACCTTCTAACTCCCAACAGCATTAACATCCGCTGATATTTTGCAAAACTGAGGGTCACAATTTCCACAGTGGCACCTGCATTTAAATAAAGATATGTACATAGAAATAATATTTAGGACATGAAAATGTAGATGTAACAGTTTGGATGTACCTGACATTCTAACAAATTCGCACTTTTTGATAGCAACAACGGGAGAGGGATTATCGCAGCAACTTACCAGTTTCTGACTTTTTCTGTACCATTCAGGCACTTTTGGAGTGTCTTCTCCAGGGCCTCTGCCTCTTTTCTGTGTTGTTGGTACAACTTTAGCCATTCCTCGTCCGTTAGCGGATCGTCGGCATTTGCCTCGTGTGTGTCTCCCTCATCACTGGCCGCAGAGCTCGAGTTTGGCGAACCTTCAACTTCCAGCTCGTAATCTTCCATTTCTGAGACTTACGAATCTGAACCGGAAAACTGGCTGAAGTCGTTTGAAGCCATTTTTTGATCAACTTGTACGCTGATTACAAATGTCAGCCGAACAAAAATATTTTTCACCCGCACACAAAGAAAACTACCCGTCTCCTCTCTTAATTTCCCTGATGCCAATGTCCGGGAATTACGTCACTAGTCTCAGTCTCCCTACCCCCCGGGAAAGGTCTATTGTACACAAGTGCTTTTTTCAAGGAAAGTTGTGCTAAATATTATTTATCTCATTCTTTTGGTTTGAACTACATGCATTGCTTTGTGTTATCGACAACCATGACAAGTTGAGACAAAACCACCCAAAACAATGCATAACATAGTGCCTGTTGGTTTTTTAGAAGAACTGGATCCTTTTTTTGATATCATGGCAGTATTTATAATCATTATTTATTAATCAATCCATTTGATGGCAGAGCAAAGTTTCTGTTCTGAGTTACTTCTATGATTTATTGCAATGATAATGAGGATACATTCTTATTAATGGAAAAGAATTAATATAGGTTCTGGTTTCTTCTATAACTACTTGTAAATGGTCTAGATTGTCTGTTAACAACACTGGACTTTTAGTATATTATCAAAGTATATATTCATCAAGTGATGGTTAAAATGACAAAGTTTCCACAATACAATTACAATTGCAAACTTTTCCCATTAATAATTATTTGGACCTTTCCACTTAATATAATAATTAGGAGTTATGTTAGTGGCAGATTTTGAACTGCAGTTGTTTCTAAGGAGTAGTTTCTGAGAATGTTATCCTTGTCTAGTTCCTCACCATACATATTTAGATACAATTAGTTGTTTATTAGGGAGAACTGTTTTAAAATGATAGTTATTGTTAGTTATAGTGTACTAAAATCTGAAAAATAGTCCTTTTTTAAATAATCGCGTTATTGTGCACATGAATTGAACATCCTTATATGCAATAATAATGGTATCCAATAAAAGTTCTTAGCTTGAGCTTGGTTGTTTTATTTATGCCACATGGTTATCAATGGTGTTTGAAGGGAATTTGGAGAAGAATGCATCGGATAAACAGTACCTATTCAAGAGACATTGATGCCTTCTCACACTTTCGTTTCGTGAAATATCCAATAAGGGAATTTCGAGTGACACTTCACGTACCGGGAAATATCCGATAGTGGAATCTCAAATGATACTTCACGTACCGTGGAAAATCCGATCGGGAATCTCGAGTGACACTTCACGTACCGGGAAATATCCGATACTGGAATCTCAAATGATACTTCACGTACCGTGGAAAATCCGATCGGGAATCTCGAGTGACACTTCACGTACCATGGAATATCAGATAGCAGAATTGCAAGTGACACGTCACGTACCATGAAATATCCGATATTGACAGTTCACGTATCGTGCAGCTTCGGGTGCCGGATTCCCATTATACATGTACTACCGTGGAAATTCGTTCGAAAATAACGGGTTGAGAGTAAAACTACTCGACTTGATAAGTTGTGCTCGCCTGCGGTACGCCGTTATTCGTCGCAAGTCAGGACGAATAAGACAATTTCCGGGCCTTGACACGCCGCGTTTCAGTGAGGTGTCCGGAGACCGGATTTTCCTTGCCACGGAAAAAGTCCGATTCGGGAAAAATCCGGTTCCTGACGACTCTAGCACTTTGGGCTTACCTCAAACGCCTTCAGACAAATTTATCACTGCCCAGGGAAATGTTTGAGCTGTTGCAGTCCTAATCGCATCTACAGTGTATAACAAAATTCTCGATAGTGATTTGTTCTCAGCGCGCTTATTTGTCACGTAATCGGCGCGCGATCACGTGAGTGTCCAATTACAGGTGTCTGATTTGAACTTTTTGTAATTGGATACCACGTGATTTACACGTAAATTACGCGCGCTTTAATGGCTTTTTTTCCAATGTTTCGCACAGTTCTCAACATTTCTGAAAAACCCTACAGATGTTTTCTCCAAAGAACTTCCCAAAATACATTCTTAATTACAAAATTTGTTATAGATACGATTAATTAGTAATTGGACTTTGTGTCGTACAATTCATAGTGGTAATTGAACTGAGTGGAGTGCAATTTGGTCTGAAATCATACGCGTGATTTAAAAATCGAACGAGCGCGCAGCGCGAGTTCGATTTGAAATCACAAGTATGATTTCAGGCCAAAATTGCACTCCACTCAGTTCAATTACCACTTTATTAAATCCATTTTGAAATCGCACAATTTTATGGCCTTTGGTGTATTGTTCCAGGCCGAGTCGGTTAGAAATAGCGGAACCGGAAACGCTTTTATTTAGGATGCAAAACGATATCATGTGACGAAAACTCACTCAAGCATAACAAACAAGCAGTTCTGAAATGAGAACGAACACAGTCTCTTTCATGCGTCAGAGTTCGACTCTCTTCGCCTAAATCAATGATGGAAGACCTTCCTTTCTTCTGTGGTTGAGGCTGAGACTTCTCGTTGTGTTTGGAGAAGGAATTTGAGGGTGCAGCCGGTGTAATTCTGCGATGGATTTCTTTTGAGTAGTGAAACTCCTTCGACTGCACGATGCACAGCTGTGGATAGTTCAATGGCACTGTGCATACCGTTCAGTAGCACTCTGCATGATTCCAGCTCGTTGGTATCTGTTTCTTTTGTGACCTCGGCGTAGAACTTAATACTCAGGACCTTGTCAAGTTCGTGCGGCGCCGTTTGTTTCAAGATATATTTTTTCAAGATGGCGGGATCAGGACTGGCACCAGCTTCGGAGGACGTTCGTTCATTCACTGTTTTGTGAAGCGGGTCGAAAGACTACGTATATTTATTCACAGGGACAGAGTTGAGCTCTTGAATTGCTTCGTGTGAAACTACCGAGAACTGGAAATATGTACCCTGATGGCTATGAATTTGTTGTTGTGTGGTTTTCTTTTGTTTATGTTTTGCTGGACTGACTCGGCATGATACGGATCTTGAGGAGATGCTGAAGTAAAAACACCAAAATATTCGTCTAAATGGACACTGAATGTTGGAAACTTCTTGACAAGAAGGTCTTTAGCCTGAAGGAGCTTATTGTCATCATTCAGAAACTGTAATTAATTATATTCATCAATTGTTTTGAAAAAATAAAGACAACAACAGCAACAAAGTTTTGGCAATACCGGTAACCTGTAGTAGCAAAATTCACAACACAGTGGCTTTGTCTTTCATTGTCCTTAAATTTTATTGGTTATGTTAAACTTAACTTGAAATCTGATTGGTTGTTTTGTTTTACTGTCCCATTCTCATTGGCTAAGAAAAAGATGCCATTTAGAGCAAAAAATAGTGCGATTCATGAATAAATCGCACCCCCGAGAGCCAATCAGATTGCGAGGATAACCAGTGATTTCAAAACGGATTTAATAAAGAGAGTAATCGTGCTCGTAATTACAAATCGGCCTAGCGCTTCACGCTCGTCCGATTTTGAAATTACTCGCGCGATTACTCCCTGATTTATACTCCACTCAGTCCAATTACTCTTACTAATCATAACAATTACAATTTCCTCAAACGTAAGTGTTGCAGAAACTACTGTATTTTGCTCTAATTAATCTGCAAAGTTGTAATCAGACAGTTT
>JAHPZR010054795.1:7500-18366 GCA_019787425.1 Platygyra sinensis | reverse complement strand
ATGGCATTCCTTAGTTCCCCCGTGAGGCTTACCTCGAGACACCCCTCCTCCTCCCCAGCGTCTGTACGGACGGCGTTAGATCGCTCGACGCTGACGTCATAACCAAATTTTCTCGGCTTGATGAGTTACCAATTTTTCTTAACTATGGTGCTTCGCTGAAGCTCTGCTAAAAATCTCCTCAACACGGCGAATGAAGAATTGTACGCTACGGCCCAGGCTGTGTATGGAAGATCTTCGACTCATCTGATCATTACCTCGGAATGAATTAAAACCAGGTCTACCGTGTAGGTCTTGTGAACGGCGATAAAACAGTTTTAGAGTAATCAGGGGATGAATGAAAGCCAAAGTTACTTCGAGAGGAGCGAAAGGGTGAAAAGATTTATTGGTTCACCGTGCCGTCGGCCGTCTCCTAACTTTGCAGAGCGCAAACGACTCTTTGCGGTCTGCATTTCGCCGTGCTTTCTCATATCAAAGAACTGGATTTATCTTCGACCGAAAGAAGGCTACAAAGAGAAAAAAATAATTTTCATTATTTCAATAAGTCAGTGTACGTGACTCCAACGGTTTGTGAGAATACTCTTTTAATTTTCGTTCTCTGAAAGACTCTCAGTGACCTTTCGTTGCTTCACGCGCGGTGTTTCTGAGAAAAGGAAACATCTGCCCTGTTAGGCGAAATGGAAATTATAAGTATAGTGGAGTCGTTTCACTGTGTTATAGCATATTTTTGAAGTCTTAGGTCGGCATGTGGTTTCCGATGTCAACAGCATGGCGTTTCTCAGAGTTTAACACCTCTGTAATTTGCCATACCGTGCTTATACTTTGACTGCTTTGTTTAGGCTCGCCGTTCTATTGCAAGACATGTTTTGAGGTTTTTAGTATTGGTTCTCAAAGGACAAAGAATAAGATGTTCCGTGAAAATAATGCTTATTTTGATGCTATGTTGTGACGCTGGGACCGGATTATTGATTGGAACTGAAGGCACAGTGTGTTGTTTCTTAATCACGGATATTATATTATCTTCTTCCAATCAGCTTTTCTTCAGAGACTGCCGTAGCTTTACTTCGAAAAAGCTATACAATTTTCTAGAAATATTGTTATTTTTTTTGGCAACAATCTGAATATTCGAAATTTCATCCTGAAGGCTAAATACTGCTAAACATCGCGGGTAATTAAACTAAAAATACTAAAACTGCAGTCAGGGATGGACATCAGAGTTAACATTTGTGCTTGACACTGACTTATTTAACGTTTGAAACGACGTTAATAAACTTCAAAGACGTTTCGACCGAACAACTTCGGCCTTCATCGGTTTTTTAAAAAGCCAACTAAGTGACAGCTTTCTAACAGTTCACAGTTTTGCGCGTGCTACGCCAGCACTGACACAACTAACGACCGCTGCGCGTGATTACGCGAGGGATTCATAAACATCTGGAATGTCAATGTGTTCGTTTCCCGCGTTGTTGTCTCTCTTCGAATACCAGGCCTCGAGAAAAAGTCTCTCGTGAAAATTGCTAGTCCTGTCTACAATTGTCGCATGGTCAAAGTCTATACTATGAACAAACTGGTACGCGTGCTGCGCAACTTTGGAATTGTTGTCTCCAACCCGAACGGCCCTTTATGTTCTTTTAACCTTGTTTGCAAGGCTCTGTCAGTCTGTCCATAGTACACGAAATTGCAATCCACGAAACCGACTTTGTAAACAACACCTCTGCACTGCAAGGAAGAGTACCACGATGGTGGTACCGATACGTGGACGACAGCCATGCGTGCCTTAAGAAGGATTACGTGCAAGAGCTCCACGACCATCTGAATTCTGTTAACGCGAACATACAGTTCACCAAGGAGGTTGAGCATTGTAACAAGCTCTCCTTCTTAGACACAACAACAAGCAGAGTACGTGGTCGCATACAGGTCAGTGCGTACAGGAAACCTACACACACAGATAAGTACCTCGACTACAACTCTCACCACCCTTCGCAGCACAAGAGGTCAGTCGTCAATACACTCCTTCACAGGGCCCATGAAATTCCATCCACGAATGCAGAGCGCTCTAGAGAGAGGAGACACGTCATCAAAGTGCTAAGGGACAACAACTGCCCTCTGAGTTTTATCCGGAGTTGCAAGTCTTATCACGACTCCCTCCGCCAAGATTCGAGTACCAACGACTCTTCCAGCGCTAACGCATCGTCAGCGTCTTCTTTTGTTGTTCTCCCGTATGTCAGAGGCGTCTCTGAGAGAATTTCGCCAGTATTACGTAAAAACGGCGTTAAAGTGGGTTACAAACCTTTCCGTGTTCTGCGCACGTGTTTCCCAAGACCAAGGACAAACCCTCTTCCTTGCAGTGCAGAGATGTTGTTTACAAAGTCGGTTGCGTGGATTGCAATTTCGTGTACTATGGACAGACTGACAGAGCCTTGCAAACAAGGTTAAAAGAACATAAAAGGGCCGTTCGGGTTGGAGACAACAATTCCAAAGTTGCGCAGCACGCGTACCAGTTTGTTCATAGTATAGACTTTGACCATGCGACAATTGTAGACAGGGCTAGCAATTTTCACGAGAGCCTTTTTCTCGAGGCCTGGTATTCGAAGAGAGACGACAACGCGGGAAACAAACACATTGACATTCCAGATGTTTATGAATCCCTCGCGTAATCACGCGCAGCGGTCGTTAGTTGTCAGTGCTGGCGTAGCACGCGCAAAACTGTGAACCGTTAGAAAGCCGTCATCCAGTTGGCTTTTTAAAAAACCGATGAAGGCCGAAGTTGTTCGGTTGAAACGTCTTTGAAGTTTATTAACGTCGTTTCAAACGTTAAATAAGTCAGTGTCAAGCACAAATTTTAACTCTGATCGCGGGTAATGTCAGTCGCAGCACAGCGCGATACTTTGAATTCGACAAAGCTCAACGCGACAAATTGCCTGATTACAGAGGACCCCTCCCTGATGTTCTCAATTGTCAAAGCGGCACGTGACCAGCGTGTGCCAGGGTCTCTCCTCGCTCGCCTCAGGGGGCGGTGAGATGAGAGACCCTGGGAATGAGGTTGCGGGTAAGCGGGGTTAGCACGATGCATGAGCGCGCGGGGGAAACGCGAGAACGAGCGCGAAGCAGGAGGCGAGAAAAATCCGCCTACTGCCCCCTTGAAGTGATTGACATTGATTTATAGAGAAAAACTAGTAACAAAACGATGCTAGTAAATTATTGACGCGAACAGCAGTCTCGAGTTACAGTGGGAGACTCTAAATGAACCGCGGCTTTTCGCTGTGACACAGAGGCAAGAATTTAAATGTGTCGAACGTTCTTGTTAGAAATTTGCCAGAGAAATGTTCAACTCTTGCAAATTTTTGTCCCATTTAAAACCAAACATGGACATTAGTGAACCGGCGAATTTAACGGTGAAAAGACTCGCGGAAAAGCTCTTTCTGATTATCTTAACCGAGAGCCCTCGAGACTCGAGATGAATTTTAGGGGTCAAGTTTGGGTTGTGACTAGAATGGATACTCCAAAATATGGTGCGACACTTAAATTTCTGTATATAGAGTAGCAACCGATCTTAGGAAAGTCTTACCACTGTACCAAAGGTTAACCAAGTTTAATTATGGTGTAACCAGAACAATTTATGAAAGCTAACCTTTTCGAGCCGGCGCTAAGACCTAATCCGTAGAGATCAGTGCCTGACCCAGCAGTTATTCACTGCCTAAATAGGGTGTCGTTTATCAGCTTGTACCTATTTTTTATGTGTCACGAAGGGTCTCACCACATTTTGGAGTATCCATTCTAGCAATAACGTCAAGTTTGCCTAAAGACAATAGACTATTTTACAGTTGTGTGCTCAGTTACCTGGCCTTTGAATGGCAGCGAGGCTGGAGTTGACCTTGCTTTGATACAGACGTCCTCTCTGCTTTTTTTATTCAAATCCAACTAGTTAGCATAAAAAACAACTTGATTTACACAACAAAAGCAGTGAGGTCTGTATCAAAACAAGGTCAACTCCAACCTCACTGCCAGTCAGAGGCCAGGTCACTGAACCGACAACTGTAAAATAATCTATTGACACTTACACAAAGGCAAAAAGGCACGTCATGAGCGGATGTTGCCTTTAGTCGTAGTGTACCATCCGGCAGTTTAAAAGTTTAAGACACATTGATGGAACATTGGAGCCTAATTCATGGGCAGCCCTTGCTGAAAACAATCTTTGTAAAACTTCTGATCACCTCTTACAAGAAAGGGGAAATTCCTCGAAGACGAGCGTGTGAGAGCAAAACTAAAATTTGAAAGTAATAATGGGAGTTGACCACAAAAGCTACATAGGGATCAAGTTGGTGCCGGTATTCTCACTTCTGACGTCACGTGTTAAAGAAAACAATAAGCAAAAACAGTTGGCCAGGCGAACGGTTGGAAGAACATAAACTATTGTGTGACTTTTGGCGGATTATTCTCGCCTCTCGCTCTGCGCTTGTTCCTGGGCTTCGTGGGCGTGCACCTGTATCGCGCTGGTTCTGCTAATTCGGCTGCTCTTCAGGATAACTTATTGACAACCATATATGAAAAAAAGGAGGATTTAAGAGCACTTTTAAAAGTCTGAGGTTCATAACATTGATTTATGATGTTGAAATGACGCCACAGTGATTGATATCCTCTCCCTGGATTTCAGTATCTTTACAAACCGTTAAAAGAAGGTGAAGTTATGCAAACAAAGTTTAAGTTACCACAACTAAAGTAATTTTCTCATTATAAATTAAATAGGAAAATATAGCAATTAGAAAAAAAAACCATGCAATTGTCATGAAGCATTATGTTCCTCACAAGGTGAATAATCTTACAAGCAGTCGATAGCTGTTCGTCCCTTCTTAGGCTCTCAGAACTAAATGCCTGAATAATCACGGCATATACAGTACACCATTACACAATTCCTACCTCGATCATTTTTGACAACCCACAAAGTCCGCTAATTTGATATTTACCTTTACCGTCTAAGAGAACATTTGATCCTAAAAGTGATAAATGCAGACGTTTTGGAAGTTAACAGTAAAAATAACATTTATTCTGTTGCAGCAATATTAAACCACATATCCGGTTATGACAGAGAACGGGTGGCGAAAATAAAACAGATAGCAGAAGGTTGAAGACATTGAGAAATTTCAGTGCCGCCTAATGTAGGTAGGCAAGGTAAAGTCTGCATTCGGGCCAAGTGGCCCATCAGCCGGAGCTTATCCCGTTTCTGTAGCATGAAGTGACTTGGAGTATTTCTACTTCCCCTGGATGGGAATGCTAGTCCATCGGCAGGGTTACCCCCCAGCATTTAATTCGCCGGTACCCATTTATACACCTGGGTGGAGAGAGACACCGTGAGAGTTAAGTGTCCTGCCCAAAAACACAACACAATGTCCCCAGCCAGGGCTCGAACCCGGAGCGCTCGCCCGGAGTCGAGCGCGCTAACCATGACCTTGCATACGGCGGCTGAGCCCGCAGTACGAAACTTAGCTGTCCTACCGAAACGACACGATAATAGCCTTTTTCTTTGCAGGTAAACAAAAATAGAGACAATGCTAAGTTTGCTTTGGCTTCTTCTAATAGTTAACTCGAGAATCCGGGTTTAGTTTGACTAGAAACAAGATATTTTGTTCAAAATAAGACAACTATCACCCGGTACCCTGGCGACACTCGACGAACTTACATAGCGAGGTGCCATGCCGGACGCTGGCGACTCAGATTTGACGCCAAATTAGAAGCTTGGAGACACAAACTTCTTCATAGGTTTTTTCCACATTTTAAGGACGGTGGCTACTTTTTGTTAGTGCGCACACGTTCTGCGCATCACGCAAAGCCATAGCTTCAGCGCGCGCGCTGGGGTTGACACTGACGCAATCAACTACCCCACCAAGCACACGACTAAAATTAAAGCAAAATTTTCCTACGGTGACCAAATCAATTTTAATGAACCTGTACTTAAACCAGGGAGACCAGAATAGCAGCATATCGCTAGCCACTAACTGTTTACGTCATCCAGCTGAAAATCTAGCTGTTACAATCTAGCTAAATACAATTAATTTATGCAAGAAACACTTGAAGACTGATCTTTTTAAAAAAGCATATAATGTTTAACTTTTTGATAATTGAGAATGGGATTTATGGTGATATTTTTTATAAATAAGACTGTAATATTTTATTACTTGTGGGATCTTTTTAATTATTTCAATATTATGAATTGTAAAGCGCTTTGGTCAATTAGTGGAGTTAGCCACCAACTGCAAACATGTACCTGCAGATGGCGTAGTGCGCGCGCAGAACACGCAAATGTCTTACTTACTGGGGAGGTGACAGGAAAAAATGTAACGGGCACCGTAAAAGTTTTCAAAAAGGATCAATAACTTTAAAAAACGCATGGTGACCCCTACCTTTTTTGTTGCGAAATGGAAGCGGCAAGCCTATTCAACATGTGATTAGTTTCTGGTGGTGAGCAAAAGGTATTTAGACTGTATTTTAGCTGAACTAGAGGAAGGCTGTCAGAGACGTTAAAAGCGATTTTGCAACGATTTTTGTTACTAAAAACGTAACAAAAATGATTTTAATGTTACCATTTGCCATGTAGTTTAAAGATCTTTTTAAATGTGTTTGCCTTTCTGTATGTAAAGGCGAATTCTAAGGAAATCTGTGAAGAAATATCGTTTCCCACTTTTTTCAGAAAAATGCTGATGTCAGCATTTTTGTTGAGATTCAAGGCTAATTATCTCGAAAAAGTGCGTGGCTACCCCTATTTTTCTTTGTGGATTCTAATAGCCCTTGCAAATATCTACTTTTTACGCGTGGTTCTAACTTGGCGCAAAAACCTTTGTATTTAGTAGGCACCGTCCTTAAAGTGCACCTAACCCCCAAAATTTTTTTTCGCTAAATCGAATCTACTTGTTATTCGATGCATTTGGGCGCAAAAATTTTTGAATTAGCTTGAATCCTCGATTTTCTATGCCCTCTCAAAGTCGCGCTTAAAGTGTTGCACGACCGAGTTTTAGGGAGTCTGGGGCGGCGTTGCTGATCACGTCTACCCAGGAACCATACACAATGGCGCCTCAGTCTGCTCTCTGTATTTGCTCGAGAAAATGGAAAGCAAAATTAATCTTTCCAATATATCTGGGGACTAAAACGTCCGAATTTTGTTCAAGAATCGTTTCTTTTTCATCACTGGAGTCAGAGTTAAGTTTCGATTCGAAAGACTCCGAAATAAACTTCGATCGAGCACGTTCGACAACCGTGTGAAATCACTGCTTGGAGCTTTGAGAGCACTTCACAAAATTTCAAGCGACGACGGGGAAGACCTCTTTGCAGACTAGCTGCTTGTATGTTAGGAATGGAAAGCTAGATACGAAGTGGAGGAGGAGGAAAACGAAAAGCAGGAAAGGAAACTCAAGGACTGCTTTGGATGGTAAATTCATTACCTAGCTAAGCACAAGGTTCCACGAGTGTTTAAAGCCGGGGGCCCCGTCTACAGTTATCGTTAGCGAGAATGTATTTTGTCAAGGTATGATTGCTTTATTAAATCCAGTTTGTAACTTACTTTCTGGAATGCTTTATCGGTTTATAAGAGCGAAGTACGTGTTGCAGTTTTCGAGACGTGATGACCTCCAAAACACTGGCATCGATCCGATCCGGCGATTGAGAATCGTAGAATTGTTTGGACCTTTATTTTTGAAGCTGCGGGAAGGAAAGCGGAAGGTAGCATTTCATACAATTACCGATTTCACATTGTTACATTTTTAAGTCTTAACTATAAATAAGCGATGTAATTTTTTCTCGATGCTTGCAGCGAAATTCGTCGGATAAGCGAACAGGATTTGCTCCCCAAGCGGTCTGCAGATAATATTACGCGGTCATATTTTCGACACTACTTAATACACAGAATTTTGTCGAACTGCTGTCTTCCAAACCTTCGAAAAACTCTCCGAGTCTAACAATTTTGTTCAGATATCATGTAATGTTAAAGGATTAGTCTTCGACTTTTATCTGAATCGAAAGTGAACTAAGTGTTGGTTGGCGGCGTGTGGTTGCGACTTGTTTACATATCAGTAAGCTTATATATCGGTCGTAATGCTTCGTAATTTATCGCGCGATGTTGCCGGATATGTTATAAATACTGTGGGATTGGAAGATATAGGTTGTCGTTAGTATCTCTACAAATTGCTGGTTGGCTTTCAGCAGAAAATTTTGAAAATAGCGTTTGAAAGTCTGCGGAACAAATTCCACTGAGAGTTCTTCAATGGTTCTCACAGAGATAGTCCGCTTGTTCGATAATTCGACAAAATCAACCATCGTTTACGTTTTTATTGTACTATTGACCGATCATCGCTGTTAAATTGTATAGTATATCTTTCTTTAAATCTGTGATATCGCTGCAACTGCTGAGAGCACCCCTGGAAGGCGTTTCTGCGCACTTTTCGAATATGTTTTGCATCATCTTCAAGGAAATGAGAGGACAGGAGATATTCGATCTTCCTGGGTAGACGTCACACCGGCTGCTGGACCCATTCTCCTCAGACTCTGTCGTGCAACAACATGGCGGTGTTTTGGAGCTATTTTCGAGATTTCGTCGGGGCACAGAAAATCGAGGATTTATCCGAATCAAAAATTTTTTTCGCAGAAGTATTTCAAATAACAAGTAGATTAGTTTTAGCGAGAAAAAAAAAATTTGGGGTTAGGTGCACTTTAAGAACTGATAGGGTTTTGACAATTGTAAATCCCATATCGTGAATATTTAGTGCCATCTTCAGCGACAAAAGTTGCCTGGCTTCAATGCCTTTCCTGAAAACTTACATTGACGTCAGGACAGTAAAGATTTCCCGCCTGCTGAATCCTGATTGGTGAATTAAAATTTCCCGCACGCCGACCGTATGCAAGGGAGGCCACCGCGCCTCCCGTACTGCCTAATGTAGGAGTGAGAAATTCATTAAATGTACTGATTGCAACGATAACTAAATACCATTCTTTTGTTATTTTTTTTAGAAAATATCGGATCTTTTAACTCCATGAAGCTATAAGAGAAGCTATTTATTTTGCGATAATAAATCGAATGGTATTATCTATATTCCCTTTAAGCTGTTTTCTAATAAAAAACACTTAATAATCGTTACCTAATTAAATTTTACGAAACTTACCTTTTATGTCTCGGTGAATCACGTTCTGTGAGTGCAAAAATTTGATGCCTTGCAGCATTTGATTTGTGTAAAGTTGTGATTCATCTTCAGAAAGAACTCCGCTCTTTTTTATGTAGGAGGATAATGATCCCTGTAGACAAAAACAAGACTGCACTAAGTATTTTCTTATTAACAACTATTCACCGAAGTGAAGTTGGCTAGCGGTGGAGGTTGTTAGCTCTTCTATAAGTAATATCTTTGCAAGGAAATTTTCTTAGTATTTTAGTCTGCAGCTTTTTCACCGCAAACTGTAACCGGTCTAGATACCGGTCGGCCTAGATGGGAAGATCTAGACCGAGGTCAACTTTCCTTTTCGGTCAATGAAATTCGTGAATGCGGTAGTTCCCAGTCCTTCTGAGACACCATCATATAATATAAGTTTTAAGCATTAATATGTTTGTTGTAAAGCACTTATAGGCTTCCCTCATAGCAAAATTACAAAAACAAAGAAAACTAAACTAACAAGCTAACACAGTATTGACGTAGGTCTGGCTTTCTAGAATAATCATTGTGCTTCGATTGAAGAACCCGACATCCAAAACAAATGTAAGCTCTCACCCCAGCCATGAAATCCATAAACAAATGAAGATGGCCATCTTTTTGTTCACTTCCATGATAAGACACAATTCGTTCGTGTGTAAGTTTCTTCAAAATAAGTATCTCATTTTCTAGAGCTTTCACCGCCTAAAAAAAGAAAAAAAACCAATCGTGCTGAGTCAAATGTATTTTCACTTGTTAATTGTCGTAATTTGTATGCCTGGGTACATTCAAAGAAGAATTTGGTTGCCATTACAATATAATACGTTATAGATAGCTTATTTGATTAACAATTCAAAACAGCAGTAACTGCTGCAGGTGCTTGTCCAAATTCAGCAACAAAATTGTAGAACGAGAACTCACTGATGAAGATTGACACAAAAAAGGTCCACGGCAGATTTGATCTCATCAAAGTCACATCGTAGAAATCAAAAGTGAGCAAACTGTTATCATAATGACGGGTGCGGGTAAAGATCATTTGGAAAAAGATTTAAAATTCCTAACAATTTTCAACTTAACCCGTGGGGATCGGGGTGGAGGCATTTGGTGGGTTTAAAACGTCCCAAAGCTAACGATTACTACCGTTCAAGACTTTTTATAAATATTGCAACTTTATCTGGAACTTGTTTAGAAACAATTTGGTGGCATGCCATTGTTCCCAAAGCTTGATGTTTTCATGGCAACCGCATTTGACAGTCATGGCTTTCGAAATTTGATCTCGTTTCTTGTTTTATAACATAGCTATATGCTAGCGCGCGCTCTGATTGGCTAATTTTTTATGAAAAAGAAATGGATGGTTCATAGAGATGGTTTAGGCTGACGTCATTGTTGGTGAAATTTCTTGTCGGCAAAAGTTTTTCGCAACTTTTTTTCGAGTAAAACTTAACTTTAGCTGTTACTAATGGCTAGTATTGTCCAACATTTGAGTTAGGGTTTCTCGATGACACTGAAGACCTAGAGAACGTGTCGGAAATTTTTGCAGAAAAATCGGAAGCGTCGAAAGATCAACAAAGCGAAAGTGCTACAGGTGAAAACAACACGTGCACGTGTCGGTGAAATTTCTTGCCAGCAAAAGTTTTTTTTCTCGCAACTTTTTTTCTAGTAATAAAACTTAACTCCTGAGCTGTTAATAATGGCTAGTATTATCCAA
>JAHPZR010054795.1:0-5000 GCA_019787425.1 Platygyra sinensis | reverse complement strand
GCTCGAGCATAGTTCGTACTAGACAATGTTTATAAAATGCTATACATTAGAGAATTATTATGAATGCTATACATTAGAGAATTGTCACCTTCTCTTAATGTCCAAAGCGACTCGATCAAGGCAAAGTTATTTGTATAACATTTTTTACAACACCCAGTATGCAAATTATGCTTTCCATCTATTTAAACTCTAGCACTTGTAAGTAATTATCACTTGACAATGGAGTTACGATGACTTCGAAACGTCGTGAAAATAAAAAAATATATATAAATCTAGTCAGTTTCGTTTGTCTTTCTTTCTTAATTATTATTATTATTAGCCGAAACCATGAGTTGGCATGTTCCAGGTTATTATAAGGATGCAACGTACCTTGCCAAAATTTCCTGCCCCAAGGCATTTTCCTTGAGTCCAATTATGGAAATGAAGGTCTCTCACTGAAAAGGAAATTTTATGGGTTGAACTGACCGAGGCAATAATGGCAAAGAGATCAACTGGACGGCTTTTCAATGTTGCTAGTGCATTGGCGAAAGGGAGGGGATGGGGGGAGGGTGAGGGTCAGCACACAGCAAGCCAGTCAACCTGTGTTTGTGGGACTTAGAGGAAGCGTTATGAAAGAACAAATATCATGTAATATCCTGTGAGAATTTCTGCACTTGCAATTGCTTTATTAGTAAAGTTAGCAAGGAAGCATAAATAGAGGGGAAATAATTTATAATGCTATTTGCTGTGCTTTCCATTGTGAACAACAGGCCAACAGGAAAGAATGCAGTGCCAAAAAATAAAGTGTAGATGTAAAATAACTCATTAACATAAAATTCATGTATATTATTAAAAAAGGAATAAAGTTTTGTTGCTGTTGTAGTTCTTGGTTATACGGTTTATCAGACGTTAAATGCAATGTGTCGTGGAACTTACCTATTCCTGGATATGAACGTGTCCTGCGTGCATTCGGCCAAATCTAAAATAAGTTAGGGTGTAAAGCACTGTTAATACTATGATCTCTGTCCCCTTGTCTAGACGTAAAGTGTGGCACATTAGCTACCTTTGTTTTTCTTTAAAGAAAAAGTGTCAGCAACATGTCTTTATCGGAAATAAAGCTATAGATCAGTCATTTGTAGCATTCTTAACCGTCTCTGCGACTACTGGCTTAATCAATAATTTCCTACGAAATTTAGCTCATTTAAAAGTCCAAAATGCAATCTTTGTGACACATTTCTGGGTAAGCGCCAATTTTAAAATTAAAACGGCAAACTCCAACTTTGTCGGCGAAGAAGGGATAGATTGTCGACTAACAAACACTGGTAGATTCACTCAGTCACCAAAATACCGCTTTGCTGAGAATACCAAAATCTCCACTAAAGTCATGTGAAATGTCATATTCTTAGCTCTTATTAACCTTTTCTGAGCAGGGACCGCGTCTGTAGCGTCGAGAAATCTTGACCGAGTGGTCGGCACGTAACAGCCCGAAGCGCATGTGAGGTATGTACACAACGACCGAGGTCCAAGAGTCTCCCATACAGACCCGACTTTAGCTCGGTAATAAGATGTTGTATATGTATGGCCGAAAACAAGAACAATTTAATTCGTGTAATGCATAACTGCGTTTTGCCTACTAAGTGACAGTTTGCTTGCCAGGGTGAATGAGCGACGCCCGAATTTAATTCTTCCAAGGTTTGCCTCGGTCATCTTTACTTTATTTTCATCATCGCTTTTCGGCGCTTACAGAACTAAAAATTCGTAGTAGATGAAAAACGAGTTCCAATGATTTTGCAATTTTAGTTCGCAACTTTTTTCGCTTCAAAACATAACTGAGTACTAGCTGCCGGTCTAGATTTCTAGTTTTGGAAAATCTACTATAACCGCGGTCAATATCCATGTTTAGCCAATCAGATTCCGTGAATTTTGGTAGTTCCCAGTCCCCTTGTGAGACAGAGTCCGTATAATAAAGAATGTATACAAATATACACCGGGGGGGGGGGGGGGGGGGGGGTGGGGTTCTGTCTCGTGCGTTCTTCAGAGTTACTATATCGTAAAGCAGACTGGTGTTGGAGAGTATCCGGCGTTGTGCTCTGGACCTTTTCCTCAGGGGTTGGTGCCTGACATGGAATTAACCTCATTGCGTTTGCATTGACATTTGTGGAAAATGGGTCTCTGCCCACCAACACAAGATTTGCCAATCATTTTTCGCTGATGTTTGTCCTTATTAGCCTGAAACCATGGGTCAGCATTGATGACTACTAGGTTCAATGAGGAATGATGTGCTAGACCTCGTCCCCATACTTTACAGTCCTAAATCGGCCTTCTTCTTCTTCTAGATCAAATCTCGAAACAGTAATTTTTTTTCAGAGTCACACTGACCGAGTCGCAGCATCAATGGCACAAAGGTGGCAACTGGACCTTGCTCGGAAAAATGTCTCCAATGTTTGCCGTACTGCCCAAAGGGAAGGGGGAAAAGGGGGAGGGGATACGCGCCAATTAACGAAGCCAATGCAACCTGTGTTTGTGAGACTTTTTGGTCACGTGCGCATTGCTTTTTAAAAGCAAAGTTTGCCACCGGAAAGCAAAAATAGGCGGGAAATAATTAGCACTATTTGCCTCTGATCCTTGCCTTGCGTGCCTAATTGTTTGTTTTTCATTGAGATATAATAAATGGGTAACAGGACAAGAATACCATTTATGCGGACGAGTTAAGTAGTGTGTCGTTGGAATTAACCTTAGTCCTTGGGTTTAACTGTAAAGCTCTCGAACTAAAACAAATTAAGGCTGTAAAGCGATTCGTTAATACAATGATCTCTAACTCCCCTTGTTCTAGACGTAAAGTTGTAGCCACTTTGCCACAATAGGTCCTCTCTTTTTACGGAATAAGCATGTATCGGAAATAAAGGCCGTGGAGCTGTCATTTGGAGCCGTCTTCACTGCTCTCTCCTAACTGTTAAAGGACAAAAAGCGTCCTTCTGCTTCTGGACACATTTCTACGGTAAGATTCCAACTTTGGCTGCGATTAAAGACATTAGATTGACAGACCAACACACGACTGGATAGATTCACGTCCGTCACCTTAAATGATTGTTTTACCTGCGCATCGCCAAAAGAGCCGAGTTAAAGTCGTATCCCCAATTTAGGATATTAAATTTGTATCCGGAATAGCAAACCGTATGGCCGGTCTTCCTGACCCGGCCTTGAGCGTTACAAATGTTTAGTAGACTTATTGCCAAAGATTAGGGCACGGAGTTCCTGGGTGTTGTGATGTGGCCTTGCTCACGGTGTGGTGCCTATAAGATCGCGGCTGAAGCTTCATTGCCGTTGCTTTCGCGTTTCGTCGGAAGGGTCTCCTTAGCAAAAAGCCTTTGTCAATCTTCTTCACTGCTGATTCTAGATTTAATTAAGCCCCAAGAAGGTCTAACGCTACCATGGCCTATGGAAGTCCTATCAGCTCTCTATCTATTTGCTTCGCGGGCTATAAATCCTGAAAAGCGCGAAATCTTTGAAAAAGGTTAGCACTGCACCCCAAGGGACAACAATCGACAGACTATGTTCAATTAGCTGGATTGCCGCGTGAAAAATGTTCTCGAATAAAACGGCCTCAAAAGGACCAGTCAACTTCCTTTTTTGGGGACATAGGAGGAAGCGCTAGGCAAGAAACCACTGTCTGTTTTTATCGCCTGAAATCCTGTTAGCACTTCCTATAGCCATATGTTTCATACGTGCTCTGGTCTTGCTTAATGCCTTGCCTATTCATTGTCAAGAGTCAGCTTGACAGAAAATGACCACCCCTATGTAATTATCAAGAACGTTCACTGAAGTGTCTCATGAAACTTTAACTAGATTCAGGCCTCAGATTCACCGATGAACTTTGAAACTAAAGTGAATTAAGGTGAACAAGCAACGTCAAGCGTCGGGTTCTTGTCACGCTAGACGGAGAGAATATAAAAGGCCGCTTTTGTACACTTACAAATGGCCATTGGAAAATGTTTTCCGTCCAATAGTCCACGCCCAGAGAAATTAAAAAAACGGCGAATCGAGACGCGATCACCTGATGCAGAACAGCTTGGAGTGCCACCCTTGAGGGTTACGGTTAATCCACATGCGACCGCATACCAAGACGCGTCAACTCTTTTTGAAAACCTAGGTTTTTAAAATGCTTTTGTGTCACGACTTAAAACGCAAAAGAAGGCTCAGGGCTTTCAAAGTTTCATAGTTTAGAGAACGTTTTTGAAAAGCTCCGTTTACCGTGACGGCTTAGTGTCATACGGATTAGGCCTAACTGTAAAAAAAAGTTGCGTTTTTCATCTTTTTAGGCATACCGTTTAACGGGGTCTGATACTATCTTTGTCTCTCTCTTTTCATCGGTGTGGCACATGTGTTCACCTTTGTCTCTCTTTAAAGAACTTTATTCGCGCCACATTCTGGGTAAGCCTCAATTTTTTTGGCCATAAAGAAACTACACGACGACTAGCAAAAGCGGAAAGCTCACCTCAATTCATCCGCTTCACCTCACAAGTACCATTTCGATTTGCGCAAAGCATAAGATCGAGTGAAGTTGATGTATGGAATTGTATCCCAACATTTCTGGACATTTCTTGTGTGCCTTAACACGGCAGTTAGCTGTATGTTAATTAATAATTTTGTGTTTCGTTTCGTTGCTCATTATCAATACCGTAAGCCATAAATTCCCAAACAAATAGTCGAAAACAGAAAGTGAAAGTGATGTTATTCCAGAAATCGTCGCGGTAATCGAAGTTCGCACCGAGACCTGCACTAATCTCCAAGGAACTCGAATTTCACATTAGTCACACACTCTTTCGAAACACACGTAGAAAATAAAAAACGAAGCTAATCTAAAACTAATCGATGTTATTGGTTCTAAAGTTAAAATATATCCAGGTATAAGTAAATCAGTATTAGAATTGAAAAGAAAAGTAAAAGGCCAAAAGGGATTGCACGAATGGAGAGAGCATCCCATACGAGGAGCAAACCAATCTAAGACAATAGTATAAGTA
>JAHPZR010054792.1:0-34212 GCA_019787425.1 Platygyra sinensis | reverse complement strand
AAAAAAATCCTTGTTTATTTAGTTTCTATCTCAATGTCGTCCATAGGACAGACTCCAAGAAAAAGTCCTGAAGAACTTTTCAAAGCTGAGCTTTTTCAAAAGGTACTCAACTGAAATGTAACTTGGTCTGTTCCAGTTTGAAAGTCAAAATTTAGAGCACGCTTTTTTTCCCAGATTATAAAACGTTCTCACTTAATCTTGTACTCAGATCTCACTCTGTTCCGCTTGGCCGTGGGAGCTCTGGGTTTACGAGTAGTTCGAGAACATCCCCTTCTTTCGGGTACTGCTTATCATAAAATCTCACGTGGAAATTGCCAGCCTGTACTTACCCTCCATAAGGACAATTAAAGCATCTTTTAGAATAGCTAGCGTGGTTCCTAGAACAATCAGTGAAAATACAAAAGTACAGATTGATCTGCTATCGCCCAAGATGGCTGTTAAGGATAAAAAAAGGATAGAGAAAGATTAAACTCCGCAATGGACAAAATTTTGTTGAAGTATACTGACAAGAAGGTGGAAACTGAAGTAACTGTCTACTTTTAGTATAAATCTACTAGCGTTCTATCACGAATGTTGTTTCCTGATTGCTGTTCTACTCAATAAAGTGCTACCGGTTACGTACGATCTGTAGAAAATCTGATCAGCAATGCATCATTGTCTTTCTAGTCCTATTTTTGGCTGATCGGATCTTCTACAGATCATACTAGATATGTCCAGGATTAAACGCTAATGAGATTGAAATTCCATATGACAAACATCATAAGTGTGCCACTGGTTTAAAGTCACCAAAATACGCACAAATCTGTCAAATTTAATATGAAAATGTTAAATAACTCTACCTAATATGAAGTACTAATCAAACAACACTTGCGTTCAATACTGGACATAAGTGGATCCTACGTAAACCGGCAGCATTTCCGTTTGCGGTTCCTTTGCATCATTGTGTTAACTGTCCAATATTTTTTTGGGGCCGTAGGTCTTTTCAGATCCGATATGCTGCTCATTTTTGACATGGTTTGGCCATGAGTTTCCTGCGGACAGTTTGTGTTCAGGCTTGTGTCTGTCCGCGGTTTCCTTATCGCGGCAACGACATGATATTCTGGATTTTTCCTATTGTCCACTGTCACGCGTTTTGCATGTGACGTTGGCCAATTGGCAAAGATTTGAATTTGAGTTTCATCTGAGGTCATCACCATCTGTATTTAGTGAGTATGAATGATCAGTCGACCAGCTGAGTATTTCATAACTTGCTACACCTTGTTGACGAGACCCATAAGGTCGAAACAGCTGTCCACGGTTGCAATTCTTGGCTTCAGTTTGGACTCTATCATGTCGTTTGCCCCGTTAAGGCTCGGTCACGGTTAAACGGTTTTGAAAAGTTTTGGCTAAAACTTTTCACATTTGTTGTTTGCAATCCGTGTCAATCTTCTCCATCCTTAACCATCCTTGTTCCTTTATGGTTTATTATTATGTCTTTGATGTTTTTCTTTCTTTATAAAGTATTATTTTCAGGTTTCCTTCAATTTAACGGTAATTTTGTCGATGCTCAAAATAACTCAAAATACCGTGACTGAGCCCCTTTAAGCTCTCTACGTAGTATCAGCCTTGCATCATTGTTTCCTAGTTTTTCTATTTTTTGGCTGATCAGACTCGGAGAGATCTAAATACAAATGCTTCAATAACCGGGGGCATTTTCGTTTTCAGAATGTAATGCATAGAAGTAGTCCACCAATCAGAGCAAAACTGACCTTAAACCAAATTAGAAGAGCTGCGATTAAAACTCCTATGCTTTGCAAAAAGTCGCCCAGCACGTGAATGAATGCTGCTCGTACATTAACATTTTCCTCTTCTTCCAAGATAATAAAACTAGATGGTGAAGCTTGATGTGTCTGTTAGAGGATTTCTTCTTTGAATTGAAGCCATGACTGTGGCCATGTCCCTTCTGGTGAAGGATTATACCTAATCTGTTGACAAGAAGGTGTGGAAACTGACGAAACTATCTGCTTTAATTTATACTTTGCCCTGGTATAAATCTACTAGCGTTCTATCGCGAATGTCGTTCTCTGATTGGCTACGCTTCCTGCTATCTATTTTGTTTAGTATAGATCAACTACTAGCGTTCTATCACGAATTGCCGTTCTCTGATTGGCTGCGCTACTCACTATTCCGTGATAGATAGTGAGTTGCGTAGCTGTGTTCGCTAGAGGCCGCTTCTTGACGTTTTGCGAGGTGTCTGTTAAGAGGATTTAGATAAAGTTTTGAACGGCTAGTAGATTTATACTAAAACAATTAGATTATTCGCTCTCGATTTCTATGCGTGTTACAAATTTCAAGCTTAATCTAATTGTCTAGTAGATAGTGAGTAGCGTAGCAGTGTGCCCTTGTTAACAAAATAACGGCCGCATCTTTGGGTTTTCCAAGTGTCTGTGAAGAGGATTAAAATATTTTTTTAACGACTAGCAGATTTTTCTCCGCGCTCGGTTTCTATGTGTAGTAGTGGACTCACATCACGTGATAGAAATCTTAAGCTCATAATCTAATTGTTTAATACAGTTAATCAGTATACAGAATCGATGGTATTACCTCCAATTTTCCCATCAAACGCTGCGAAAATGTCGCTTTATCTGTGTTGGCCGATGTATTTTCTATAGAATGGTGTAAAATGGTTATGCAACACACTCTCTCTCTCTAGGTATACCATGGAATAATCTCACTTGTAATTTGCCTTTTCTTTTATATCGAGAAATACAAGTGACTGGTGGGATAGTCCACGTGGTAAGTCGAAAGTGTTGCAGGGCGTGAAAGAGGCTTGAAAGACATTTTATGTTATCTTAAAACATTTTCAGTGTTTGTTTACAAATAAGATCTATAGATACAAATACAACATTTCACAAACTTGCCATTTTGACTTACATGATGTTGATAATGAGTCAGCTGATGCAGTTAGTAACATGACCTGTGCATTCTATCTCGTATTGTTTTGTGATGATTCTTTGTGTTGCTAGATACACCAACACTCCAGTGAGCACCCAGATGAACAGCACTGACATTACAGCGCCCATCACCTCTGCAAACAGACATGCAATAGAAGTCGTTGATAGTGATCACACCCCCGTATTGTTGATCAAATGGAGACATCAACATCTCTGCAGGGTATACCCTGGGTGTTTAATGATGATGATGATAATGATGATGACCGATGACGATGATGATGACGATGATGATGATGATGATGATGATGTTGTTGTTGTTGTGTTGTTTTTGTTGATGATGATGATGATGATCACACCATCATCATCATCATCATTATCATCATCATCATCATCACTTTACTAAAGTCTCAAATTAGCCTGCGAACAGACTCCCGGTTGGGTTTTAGGGTGAAATAGGAGCCGGGCTAGTCTCCAATTTACTACCTGAGCACTAACGGTACCAATTGGAAAAACTAAATCAAATTAACCACAATCTTATCAAATCAAATCAGATGTTGGTTTTTGGGGAGAGGGGGAAACTGGAGTACCCAGAGAAAAACCTTTCGGAGCTAGCAGAGTAGAGAACCAACAAACTCAGCCCACTTATGGCACCGAGTCCGGGATTCGAACCCGGACCACATCGCCATCTCTGCTCCCCCAAACTCCCCAGATCAGTTAATGCGCCCAGGAGAACAGGAATTTAACATCACTGGTTGATATTGGCGTCAGGAACTTCACGCTGCATCTATCGGAGGAGGGCAACTTGAAATAAAAATACTTGTGGACAGGACGCAGCAACAACTAAAAATCTTGTACACTTGTTTCAATCGCTAAAAGTCTTGTACAGTTGTTTTAATCGACCGGTCTCGTCTGCTAGTGAGATTTCGTCTGGATTTAACTACGAGACACAAGGATGGAACTCATTTTATACTAAATGTTTGTAGTTCAATGTACACTCCTACTATAGGAATACGTGCAGGATATGACTAAAATCCAGCGCTAGACAATGTGCAATGTAATGTAAGTGGGGCTCACGGATTTAACGTTATGTCCGTTTCTTTTGATCGGCGGCATAAGGACCTGAAGCTGACCAGTAGACTCCAGGGGAAAGGTCTGGGAACGAGACTGACTCATTTCGTTACCTGCACGATGCCAGCCAAAAGACAGAGTCGTAGTGGCGGGCTTGGTAGCCACCCAAAGAGCCAGCAGCGAGATCATAAAGCCCGCGAAATCCGACAGCAAATGGGCGGCGTCTGTCATGATAGCGAGGCTATTGGCAAAATACCCACCTGATTGTGCAAAAGAGAGACGTTAGCAAACACGACATCTTTTTTTCTGAGAGAAGAATATAGTTTTTAGCGTGAAAACGTGAATACAAAGAGATGAAATCAGTGACGAAGTGCAGGTGGCGAGCAATGTGAAATTTAATCGTATTAGCGCTAAACAATTTATAGTTTGGTATCATATAAAATAAATAGCAATATTTGCGTTTTAAACTTTAATTAATGCGTTATTAAGCTGTCTGCAGAGTTACTGTCATGTTCGTATGCATCTCCCGCTCAATACTAATGCATATCTCTTTAAAAATATTCCCTTTTGGGGGCACAACACCCTATGAAACGAGAAGAAAGTAATCCACCTTTATAAAATCATGTTTCGTATTTCTGCATCATTTTTTTCTCTACCCTCCTTTCTTTTATTTTTTTCCTACTTTCTCATCCGTGCAGTGTACTGCACAATACTTCACACAAATAAATGAACGAGCTATTCAAGAGATAAAAGCACGTAAACTAAACAGACAATAATCAAATAAAAGAACAACACTGAACTTGATTCATGGCATCTGTTAAGTTATGCATTTTGCCAGCTGAAATTTTGGCTTCGTAAAGAAATTGGGTTCGTTCGCTATTCAATTGCAAAATGGTTAGCCAATGTTTATTGTCGTACTTGTTACCACTAATAGCCTGTTATACTGAGCTCATGGTGGTATATTTAACTTGTCAATCATAGCAAAAAACCGCCCACAGAATGGCAAGTTCAATACGTCTCTCTAGGTTATATGTATAATTACTTTGATGTGTTAGTTCAACTATAAGAACTTATCTCGTTAAATTGAATTAGTAGAGCGTTAAGATATTTTCATTAAAAGTTATTAATATTGTGATATCTTATGATATTTCACCAGCGACCATTTGTAAATATGACCAATAACACAAGGATAGTTTCATGGCAAGCTCAGTTTCCTATGTATAATAGGGAAAATTGAACAAGATTCTTACCTACAAATTCCACAATCATAAATAATAGGCATATGCAGCTAGCGATCCGAAGTCTTTTTGTAGCTCCGTCTTTAGCTTTCTTCATTTTTGATCGCCTACAGAGGCACAAGACAAAAATGGACACTTTGTGAAGTGACGCGGCTAAACTGGTACCTGTCATGTATACTTCTGTAATCGTAAACAAATGAAGTGATCTAGATGGGGGCGATCTATGTGAGTTAGCAAATCTTTAAAGCAACAAAACAGGAATCAAAAAATATCTTAATGATCTAGTTGATTCAAATTTGCCTCCTTTCTTTATTGGTGAACTGTAGGTAGGTTAGCAATCTTCGAACTGATTCAATCTTGGTGTCAACCATTGTTAATTGTATTACATGAATTACATGTGTTGTCATGGCGACCAAACTCAATGACTTTTACCTTCAAATTACGCCCAGCAGTCAAACGCAAGTGATGCAGTAACTCCGTAAGCAGACCATCGTTCACCATATATGGAGAACGATTAAACCGTCTTTTAATGAATTCTAACCGCAAAACCAAAACAGATTCCTGCAACGACTTTGAAATGAAATTCATTCAAGATTAAGGTTCTCTGATCAATCAAGCTTAAAGACATAACTAGCCTTTTGTTCTCGATAAATTAATACTACTCAGAGTTTATCCAAGCATAACAGTGCGTTGCCAATACAATGGTTCAGCTTGTAAATGGTCAGCTTGTAGCCAGGGATGTAAACGAGTTGCTCGCCAAAAGAAAAGGAGCGAGGGCCTAGGGGACGAATTTACCGCTGACCTATGAAATACAAATTGTGGCTGACAAGGTAATTTTATTGAGTTTCTTTTATAATTTTCCAATAAATAAGTGCAATACTTGTTAGGATTAGAATCGCAAGGGTAAGCAGTTTTCCTTATCCTTTTTTGTGTTCTCTCTGAGAAATTAAAATAAATGCCTTTACCAAGACTATTGGCCTTTGAATAAGTGGCGCTTGAATTTGAATAATTAACTATAGCTTGTACACCTTAGCCTCGTACTGATGTTTCCAGTCAAAGGATTTTTGGCATGAATGTGAGGTTTAGGGTGCATAAATAAACAATAGCCTCCATTTGGCGCGAAAATATGCTAGGATATTTGTCCGCGGACATTATCTGTTCCGAGAAGCGAAAAGTTTTCCGAGAGCGTAGCTCGAGGAAAACTGTTCGCTTCGAGGAACAGATAATGTCCAAGGACAAATATCCTCGCATATTTTCGCCCCAAATGGAGGCTATCGTGTTTATTATCCTTCAAATCTTTTTCGCAAGGCGAGCCGTTTTGAAAATTGGGGGATATATAAACAATAGCCTCCATTTGGCGCGAAAATATGCGAGGATATTTGTCCGCGGACATTATCTGTTCCGAGAAGCGAACAGTTTTCCGAGAGCGTAGCTCGCGGAAAACTGTGAGCTTCGAGGAACAGAGAATGTCCAAGGACAAATATCCTCGCATATTTTCGCCCCAAATGGAGGCTATCGTGTTTATTATCCTTGAAATCTTTTTCGCAACGCGAGCCGTTTTGAAAATTGGGGGATATTTAACAATTATCCTGCGAAATCGCGCGGAATATCGTCTGATACTTAGCCGACGAGGCCGTAGGCCGAGTCGGCTAAAATCAGACGATATTCCGCAAGATTGAGCAGGATAATTGTTTTATTATTCAACAAATTGATAACAAAATTGATTTCCAAGCTCGTAACATTTTTAAACCTTTCTGTCAACATTTTTTCACTTCACTCTTTCTTCCCACGTACGAAGCTACGTATATCGCCGGGTATCCGTCACCTACGGATGACAGATATCGAGAGCATCATGACCATATTTGGATAGTGTTACAATTTGTTGAATAATAAGTATTGTTATTATTCATTCAAATATTTCCCCGTTTCTGATTGGTTAAAACGTAACCTCACGCATAAATCACCATAACCAACTGCTGTTGACCAACTATTGAACCAATGACGTCAAAAGTGCAGCCTGCTGCAAATTATTGAACCGATGATGTCAAAATGACGTCAAAAGTGCAGCCCGCTGCAGATTATTGAACTGTTGACCGAGAAAACGTGACGACGAGGTTGTGTTATTTTTTGTGAGCAGAAAAACAAAGAGCGTAATGCGAAACTCCTTTAAGAACGAGGAAATATTTTGAATGAATAATAAAGCAATTATTGAATTCGGCTTTCGTAGGATATGAAGAATTCTGCAGATCTCAGAGGGTGTTATCCACCTCGGCCTTCAATCGGCCTCTGTGGATAACAACCTCCTTGATCTGCAGAATTCTTCATATCCTACGAAAGCCGAGTTCAATAATTGCTAATTAGTCAAATATCGGCGAAATTTTTGGCCTCCGAGATCAAGAATGAAAATTGTCTCACACTTCTTTCCTTTCGGAAAAGCAGCTTAACTGCACCATCTAGACCTGCAGCGCCTTGAAATTATAAAATATATATCACATAGTCATGAAACGGCGGCCATGTTCATGATTATGATATTCGCGTTCTAAACCAGTCCTGTGTTAGCTGAATTCTTTTCTTTTGTAAACACTTTTTTTTGTTTTAATTATAACACATGGTTGTCCTCCACGTGAGGAAATACGCTTTATATTATATATATTCAAACAAACACCATGCTTTTGACAGGCCAGTTATAGGGTCACTTTATTAATTTTCTGGATGGGCCCTTGCTCTCACAAAAGAAGACTGAGTGTTAATTGTTTTGCAAAAGTATGATACTCTAACTAATGTGTTATTTCGTCGTATACACAGTGATTGATATATTTAGGTGTACTAAGTTCTTGATAATCTGTTCTCAAACTTATTAATAATTCATCACGTTAAAAAAAGAAAATCACAAGCGTGAAGGAGGTTTGGATACCCGGTCTTAAGTAGCATAGATTTTGACGATTTTACTTCTCCGTTTACTCTTTGGTTTTGTTTCGATTGAGAAGATATATCAAACACTTGAGACGGTGTTTCATCGGCTATCCAAACACCTCGAATTTCGTCAAAAATACTCCGCTGCGCGTCGTATTTTCAACTCTCTTCTCGGTGTTTGGATGTCCTGATGAAACACTGTCTCTCATGTTTGATATATTACATGAAACGCGACTCTTAGACTAGTTATTTTAGCTAATCAAAAGGCCCATATTATCTAGTCCGTATTATAAAGGGAGATGTATACACACAAAAACTCGCTAACAATTTGTATGTTGTGAGTGTGTCACGACACATACACTACGCTACGCTTCTAACCCAAGTTAACTACATCGGACATAACCAAATATGTACACGATCGTCATCTGAAGTAGCCAATAGCATCACTGATCAACCACTGTATTATACATAGGTTCTTCGTCACGACCGTCATCCTCAGGGGCCGAGTTGCGTTGATATTCACGGTCCTTGAACAGCAAACGGTGAAGAAACGCAGCCAGCAAAGATGCCAAGATTGGTCCTGCCCAATAAACCTGATAATAAATTAGACAAATTTGAAGCAATCAATAGATCTTGGTCCACTGTTGATGTCCTTTCTTAATTGAAAATCTCTCAGCACAGCGATGTGGCTTATACATGCATCACCTTCATTTCACCTCGGATTTACAAGAGTAGCTGTGTAGCTAATTTGCCCGAGAAAAAAAAAATTATTATTATATAAATAAAAAATAAAATCGTATATTACGTTATGAAATTTATAAGTGCGGTTCCCAGTTTGGGGGATGTATTTCCATGTGCACCTTGTGGCAAATTTCTCGCAGCATGTTAATAGCACAGACTGCGTAAAATGGAGTTATTATTTGCTCTCTCTGTCTCCTTGATTCAGATATGAGATGAGCTTGCATAGTTTCTTTTACAAGAAAAAATTGAAAACCGATCTCAGTCAGTATACGACTTTATTTCACGGTTTTTACCACAAACCCGGTGCATTTCCAACCTCTTATGGTTCCTTAATTTATTTCTTCGCTGCTTCGGTGTTTGTAATGCGCCTTGTGCACGATCCAGTCACATGGTACAAAATTAAAAAAAGGAACTCGTACCAGTCCATTCCGACTTTCCTTTGTTTTGAAAGTCCCACTGTGTAACTTGTGTCTCAGCATAAAAAGTTCCATACCATGTGACCGGATCGTGCAAAGGGTCTATCGTGAAATACCGAAATGTCTTAGCTAAATATATTTTGTTAGGGCTTGGGTGCTCACCAGAAAAATCACTTTTTGCGCCATTTAAATTGCAGCGTAGCGAAGCTTCCCAAAACTCATTTAATAATCTTTACTATAACCAGCTGGCCTTCGCTTAAAAAGATTCAGAACCTCTGTCCAGATATAAGCCGCAAAGTTGAAAGCCATACTTTGTCCGTTTGAACTAATTCCCCGGGTCTTCCGTTACTCTTCTCTAGTTTCTACTGCTCCAGTCAGGGCTGATCGCAGCGGAAGAACGTCGAGTAGGTACTGGGAACGAGGTTACAGAGAACCCCAGCCGTTTACTAACAACGTAAATACATGACGTCACTAATTCTTACCCAGTGATCACGCCAAGTGTTACTGAAGACAGCTGGGGCAAAGGACCTTGCAGGATTTACACCACAGCCAGTTATCGGTAACTACAAAAGACAAGGAGATAGAACACAGGAGTAACGGAGACCAGTTTTCTTAAGCTACTTTGCACTACTACTTGAATCATTCCAATAAGCGGTGCACACTTTCGGGGCACATATATAAGGTGTTTATCCCAAACGTTACCACGTTGTCTGTCCGTGGAAAATAAGGTAGTACACCTCTATATAGAGAGAAATGGTAACAATACCCTGTAAATGAAAATGTGTGGTTATATATAATTTTGCTTGCTCTTCTCGCCCTGACGGGGTGCACGGAATAAGCAACCTAAGCAATTGAAAAGTCGCAATTGGGCAACTTTTTCAACGTTTAAGGCTGGTTTTCCGCGGCGACGGAGTCGGAGTCGTAGTCGGAGTCATAATAGAGCTTATGACCCAGTGAAAATCGGCATTCATAGCCGTAAGCAGAGTCATAAGCTCGACGGAAAAATCGAAACGTTTCTATTTCTTCCGATCCCGTTTACGACTCCGTGACGAAAGATAGATTATCGGTGTCGGAAGCAGAAGCGGAAAACCAACCAATCACAATGCCCGAAAACGAAAATTGTGATTGGTTCCGACGACAATAACAATCCGACTTTTCACTGGATCGTAAGCGACGGAGTCATAAAGCAGAATGGGTTTTCTGCTTCCGACTCCGTCGGTTGATTTTTACTAGATCGTATAGCTCTACGCTTCTGATAACGACTCTGACTACGACTCCGTCGCTAGTGAAAACCAGCCTTAAAGCACCAGCAAATGATTGTGAAAGTACTGGGGCGGAGCAAGGAGTGCTTTTAGAAAGATCAGACAGAAGGGGGAAAATTTTTAACCTCTTTCCTCTGCACCACTCACGATCAAGGGCTCTGAGCACTTACCGCAATAAGATAACAGCAAGTAACGACCACGCCCAATGCTGCAGCTGTTCCATAATCCCTGCGAGCCGCGTGCTTATTAGCGTCAATGGAGGCCAACATGGTTAGCACCAGGAATAACGTCAGAATCAGCTCCACGCCAAAGGCCTGGAAATTACTCACGTCCTTTGCGGGTATAGTCGCCCCTAGCATCCCGCGGGCATGTTGCGGGCTAATCGCCATCACTATTCCTGAACCAGTTATAGCTGTAGAAGATGTAAGAACAGCACAACGAAATGTGGATTTTTAATTTATTTCATAAACGGTTTGAATAACATAAAGTGAACTCTAAATTAATTATCTTCATTCTCTACAATTTCAAGTAATGGTATTTGGGCCCCAAACACCATGCATAATGCGGGAAATATTCAAACATAAGGATATGAATTGTAAGTTTTATTTCTATTTCAATTAAAATTCGTTACGCGGTAAAAAGAAAAAGCTTTTCGATTGAAAGCTACGTGAAATATCTTTTTCATATTCAGTTAAGTCAACGACAAGAGATTACCATAGTCTCTAGTTACTCGAGCAAGGTTTAATTGGGCTAACTCTATTCACTATATGAATCACTGTCCAGACCTGTCCAGTGGATAGCGTGGTTTGTTTTGCCATCGCTTATTCACTGGATACCGATTTATCTGTCGTTGATAGCGATATCTGCCCTAAACAATTGGGTCCAGGACTTGAAAATTTCTTAGGGGTTTAGCATGGTTGAGGGAAGCTAGTACTGAAGGAATACAAAAAACCGATTGGAAATAGCTGATGAGAGAATTACGAGATTTATAAATTGTGATTGCACCTCATTACCCTGATTCGAATGATTTGTTCTGTTTTGGCGCAGATGTTTGGAGGTAGGTATATATGACATACTTGTGCTATGGCTTACGTACCTTGCGCCAATATGCCTCTGAGACTCGTCTTTAACTTCAAACCTCACCTGCCTCAAATTTGGGAACGGACCGTGGGTTTGTAAATTAGCTGTGTGCGTAAAATTTCCTTTCGTATAGTTTGATTCCACGGCAGGACTGCCAACTAATTATAATGAAGTCCCTAAGAAATTTTCAAGTCCTGGACCCATTGTTTAGGGCAGATATCGCTATCAACGACAGATAAATCGGTATCCAGTGAATAAGCGATGGCAAAACAAACCACGCTATCCACTGGACAGGTCTGGACAGTGATTCATATAGTGAATAGAGTTAGCCCAATTAAACCTTGCTCGAGTAACTAGAGACTATGGTAATCTCTTGTCGTTGACTTAACTGAATATGAAAAAAGATATTTCACGTAGCTTTCAATCGAAAAGCTTTTCTTTTTTACCGCGTAACGAATTTTAATTGAAATAGAAATAAAACTTACAATTCATATCCTTATGTTTGAATATTTCCCGCATTATGCATGGTGTTTGGGGCCCAAATACCATTACTTGAAATTGTAGAGAATGAAGATAATTAATTTAGAGTTCACTTTATGTTATTCAAAACCGTTTATGAAATAAATTAAAAATCCACATTTCGTTGTGCTGTTCTTACATCTTCTACAGCTATAACTGGTTCAGGAATAGTGATGGCGATTAGCCCGCAACATGCCCGCGGGATGCTAGGGGCGACTATACCCGCAAAGGACGTGAGTAATTTCCAGGCCTTTGGCGTGGAGCTGATTCTGACGTTATTCCTGGTGCTAACCATGTTGGCCTCCATTGACGCTAATAAGCACGCGGCTCGCAGGGATTATGGAACAGCTGCAGCATTGGGCGTGGTCGTTACTTGCTGTTATCTTATTGCGGTAAGTGCTCAGAGCCCTTGATCGTGAGTGGTGCAGAGGAAAGAGGTTAAAAATTTTCCCCCTTCTGGTCTGATCTTTCTAAAAGCACTCCTTGCTCCGCCCCAGTACTTTCACAATCATTTGCTGGTGCTTTAAGGCTGGTTTTCACTAGCGACGGAGTCGTAGTCAGAGTCGTTATCAGAAGCGTAGAGCTATACGATCTAGTAAAAATCAACCGACGGAGTCGGAAGCAGAAAACCCATTCTGCTTTATGACTCCGTCGCTTACGATCCAGTGAAAAGTCGGATTGTTATTGTCGTCGGAACCAATCACAATTTTCGTTTTCGGGCATTGTGATTGGTTGGTTTTCCGCTTCTGCTTCCGACACCGATAATCTATCTTTCGTCACGGAGTCGTAAACGGGATCGGAAGAAATAGAAACGTTTCGATTTTTCCGTCGAGCTTATGACTCTGCTTACGGCTATGAATGCCGATTTTCACTGGGTCATAAGCTCTATTATGACTCCGACTACGACTCCGACTCCGTCGCCGCGGAAAACCAGCCTTAAACGTTGAAAAAGTTGCCCAATTGCGACTTTTCAATTGCTTAGGTTGCTTATTCCGTGCACCCCGTCAGGGCGAGAAGAGCAAGCAAAATTATATATAACCACACATTTTCATTTACAGGGTATTGTTACCATTTCTCTCTATATAGAGGTGTACTACCTTATTTTCCACGGACAGACAACGTGGTAACGTTTGGGATAAACACCTTATATATGTGCCCCGAAAGTGTGCACCGCTTATTGGAATGATTCAAGTAGTAGTGCAAAGTAGCTTAAGAAAACTGGTCTCCGTTACTCCTGTGTTCTATCTCCTTGTCTTTTGTAGTTACCGATAACTGGCTGTGGTGTAAATCCTGCAAGGTCCTTTGCCCCAGCTGTCTTCAGTAACACTTGGCGTGATCACTGGGTAAGAATTAGTGACGTCATGTATTACGTTGTTAGTAAACGGCTGGGGTTCTCTGTAACCTCGTTCCCAGTACCTACTCGACGTTCTTCCGCTGCGATCAGCCCTGACTGGAGCAGTAGAAACTAAGAGAAGAGTAACGGAAGACCCGGGGAATTAGTTCAAACGGACAAAGTATGGCTTTCAACTTTGCGGCTTATATCTGGACAGAGGTTCTGAATCTTTTTAAGCGAAGGCCAGCTGGTTATAGTAAAGATTATTAAATGAGTTTTGGGAAGCTTCGCTACGCTGCAATTTAAATGGCGCAAAAAGTGATTTTTCTGGTGAGCACCCAAGCCCTAACAAAATATATTTAGCTAAGACATTTCGGTATTTCACGATAGACCCTTTGCACGATCCGGTCACATGGTATGGAACTTTTTATGCTGAGACACAAGTTACACAGTGGGACTTTCAAAACAAAGGAAAGTCGGAATGGACTGGTACGAGTTCCTTTTTTTTAATTTTGTACCATGTGACTGGATCGTGCACAAGGCGCATTACAAACACCGAAGCAGCGAAGAAATAAATTAAGGAACCATAAGAGGTTGGAAATGCACCGGGTTTGTGGTAAAAACCGTGAAATAAAGTCGTATACTGACTGAGATCGGTTTTCAATTTTTTCTTGTAAAAGAAACTATGCAAGCTCATCTCATATCTGAATCAAGGAGACAGAGAGAGCAAATAATAACTCCATTTTACGCAGTCTGTGCTATTAACATGCTGCGAGAAATTTGCCACAAGGTGCACATGGAAATACATCCCCCAAACTGGGAACCGCACTTATAAATTTCATAACGTAATATACGATTTTATTTTTTATTTATATAATAATAATTTTTTTTTTCTCGGGCAAATTAGCTACACAGCTACTCTTGTAAATCCGAGGTGAAATGAAGGTGATGCATGTATAAGCCACATCGCTGTGCTGAGAGATTTTCAATTAAGAAAGGACATCAACAGTGGACCAAGATCTATTGATTGCTTCAAATTTGTCTAATTTATTATCAGGTTTATTGGGCAGGACCAATCTTGGCATCTTTGCTGGCTGCGTTTCTTCACCGTTTGCTGTTCAAGGACCGTGAATATCAACGCAACTCGGCCCCTGAGGATGACGGTCGTGACGAAGAACCTATGTATAATACAGTGGTTGATCAGTGATGCTATTGGCTACTTCAGATGACGATCGTGTACATATTTGGTTATGTCCGATGTAGTTAACTTGGGTTAGAAGCGTAGCGTAGTGTATGTGTCGTGACACACTCACAACATACAAATTGTTAGCGAGTTTTTGTGTGTATACATCTCCCTTTATAATACGGACTAGATAATATGGGCCTTTTGATTAGCTAAAATAACTAGTCTAAGAGTCGCGTTTCATGTAATATATCAAACATGAGAGACAGTGTTTCATCAGGACATCCAAACACCGAGAAGAGAGTTGAAAATACGACGCGCAGCGGAGTATTTTTGACGAAATTCGAGGTGTTTGGATAGCCGATGAAACACCGTCTCAAGTGTTTGATATATCTTCTCAATCGAAACAAAAACCAAAGAGTAAACGGAGAAGTAAAATCGTCAAAATCTATGCTACTTAAGACCGGGTATCCAAACCTCCTTCACGCTTGTGATTTTCTTTTTTAACGTGATGAATTATTAATAAGTTTGAGAACAGATTATCAAGAACTTAGTACACCTAAATATATCAATCACTGTGTATACGACGAAATAACACATTAGTTAGAGTATCATACTTTTGCAAAACAATTAACACTCCAGTCTTCTTTTGTGAGAGCAAGGGCCCATCCAGAAAATTAATAAAGTGACCCTATAACTGGCCTGTCAAAAGCATGGTGTTTGTTTGAATATATATAATATAAAGCGTATTTCCTCACGTGGAGGACAACCATGTGTTATAATTAAAACAAAAAAAAGTGTTTACAAAAGAAAAGAATTCAGCTAACACAGGACTGGTTTAGAACGCGAATATCATAATCATGAACATGGCCGCCGTTTCATGACTATGTGATATATATTTTATAATTTCAAGGCGCTGCAGGTCTAGATGGTGCAGTTAAGCTGCTTTTCCGAAAGGAAAGAAGTGTGAGACAATTTTCATTCTTGATCTCGGAGGCCAAAAATTTCGCCGATATTTGACTAATTAGCAATTATTGAACTCGGCTTTCGTAGGATATGAAGAATTCTGCAGATCAAGGAGGTTGTTATCCACAGAGGCCGATTGAAGGCCGAGGTGGATAACACCCTCTGAGATCTGCAGAATTCTTCATATCCTACGAAAGCCGAATTCAATAATTGCTTTATTATTCATTCAAAATATTTCCTCGTTCTTAAAGGAGTTTCGCATTACGCTCTTTGTTTTTCTGCTCACAAAAAATAACACAACCTCGTCGTCACGTTTTCTCGGTCAACAGTTCAATAATCTGCAGCGGGCTGCACTTTTGACGTCATTTTGACATCATCGGTTCAATAATTTGCAGCAGGCTGCACTTTTGACGTCATTGGTTCAATAGTTGGTCAACAGCAGTTGGTTATGGTGATTTATGCGTGAGGTTACGTTTTAACCAATCAGAAACGGGGAAATATTTTGAATGAATAATAACAATACTTATTATTCAACAAATTGTAACACTATCCAAATATGGTCATGATGCTCTCGATATCTGTCATCCGTAGGTGACGGATACCCGGCGATATACGTAGCTTCGTACGTGGGAAGAAAGAGTGAAGTGAAAAAATGTTGACAGAAAGGTTTAAAAATGTTACGAGCTTGGAAATCAATTTTGTTATCAATTTGTTGAATAATAAAACAATTATCCTGCTCAATCTTGCGGAATATCGTCTGATTTTAGCCGACTCGGCCTACGGCCTCGTCGGCTAAGTATCAGACGATATTCCGCGCGATTTCGCAGGATAATTGTTAAATATCCCCCAATTTTCAAAACGGCTCGCGTTGCGAAAAAGATTTCAAGGATAATAAACACGATAGCCTCCATTTGGGGCGAAAATATGCGAGGATATTTGTCCTTGGACATTCTCTGTTCCTCGAAGCTCACAGTTTTCCGCGAGCTACGCTCTCGGAAAACTGTTCGCTTCTCGGAACAGATAATGTCCGCGGACAAATATCCTCGCATATTTTCGCGCCAAATGGAGGCTATTGTTTATATATCCCCCAATTTTCAAAACGGCTCGCCTTGCGAAAAAGATTTGAAGGATAATAAACACGATAGCCTCCATTTGGGGCGAAAATATGCGAGGATATTTGTCCTTGGACATTATCTGTTCCTCGAAGCGAACAGTTTTCCTCGAGCTACGCTCTCGGAAAACTTTTCGCTTCTCGGAACAGATAATGTCCGCGGACAAATATCCTAGCATATTTTCGCGCCAAATGGAGGCTATTGTTTATTTATGCACCCTAAACCTCACATTCATGCCAAAAATCCTTTGACTGGAAACATCAGTACGAGGCTAAGGTGTACAAGCTATAGTTAATTATTCAAATTCAAGCGCCACTTATTCAAAGGCCAATAGTCTTGGTAAAGGCATTTATTTTAATTTCTCAGAGAGAACACAAAAAAGGATAAGGAAAACTGCTTACCCTTGCGATTCTAATCCTAACAAGTATTGCACTTATTTATTGGAAAATTATAAAAGAAACTCAATAAAATTACCTTGTCAGCCACAATTTGTATTTCATAGGTCAGCGGTAAATTCGTCCCCTAGGCCCTCGCTCCTTTTCTTTGGCGAGCAACTCGTTTACATCCCTGGCTACAAGCTGACCATTTACAAGCTGAACCATTGTATTGGCAACGCACTGTTATGCTTGGATAAACTCTGAGTAGTATTAATTTATCGAGAACAAAAGGCTAGTTATGTCTTTAAGCTTGATTGATCAGAGAACCTTAATCTTGAATGAATTTCATTTCAAAGTCGTTGCAGGAATCTGTTTTGGTTTTGCGGTTAGAATTCATTAAAAGACGGTTTAATCGTTCTCCATATATGGTGAACGATGGTCTGCTTACGGAGTTACTGCATCACTTGCGTTTGACTGCTGGGCGTAATTTGAAGGTAAAAGTCATTGAGTTTGGTCGCCATGACAACACATGTAATTCATGTAATACAATTAACAATGGTTGACACCAAGATTGAATCAGTTCGAAGATTGCTAACCTACCTACAGTTCACCAATAAAGAAAGGAGGCAAATTTGAATCAACTAGATCATTAAGATATTTTTTGATTCCTGTTTTGTTGCTTTAAAGATTTGCTAACTCACATAGATCGCCCCCATCTAGATCACTTCATTTGTTTACGATTACAGAAGTATACATGACAGGTACCAGTTTAGCCGCGTCACTTCACAAAGTGTCCATTTTTGTCTTGTGCCTCTGTAGGCGATCAAAAATGAAGAAAGCTAAAGACGGAGCTACAAAAAGACTTCGGATCGCTAGCTGCATATGCCTATTATTTATGATTGTGGAATTTGTAGGTAAGAATCTTGTTCAATTTTCCCTATTATACATAGGAAACTGAGCTTGCCATGAAACTATCCTTGTGTTATTGGTCATATTTACAAATGGTCGCTGGTGAAATATCATAAGATATCACAATATTAATAACTTTTAATGAAAATATCTTAACGCTCTACTAATTCAATTTAACGAGATAAGTTCTTATAGTTGAACTAACACATCAAAGTAATTATACATATAACCTAGAGAGACGTATTGAACTTGCCATTCTGTGGGCGGTTTTTTGCTATGATTGACAAGTTAAATATACCACCATGAGCTCAGTATAACAGGCTATTAGTGGTAACAAGTACGACAATAAACATTGGCTAACCATTTTGCAATTGAATAGCGAACGAACCCAATTTCTTTACGAAGCCAAAATTTCAGCTGGCAAAATGCATAACTTAACAGATGCCATGAATCAAGTTCAGTGTTGTTCTTTTATTTGATTATTGTCTGTTTAGTTTACGTGCTTTTATCTCTTGAATAGCTCGTTCATTTATTTGTGTGAAGTATTGTGCAGTACACTGCACGGATGAGAAAGTAGGAAAAAAATAAAAGAAAGGAGGGTAGAGAAAAAAATGATGCAGAAATACGAAACATGATTTTATAAAGGTGGATACTTTCTTCTCGTTTCATAGGGTGTTGTGCCCCAAAAGGGAATATTTTTAAAGAGATATGCATTAGTATTGAGCGGGAGATGCATACGAACATGACAGTAACTCTGCAGACAGCTTAATAACGCATTAATTAAAGTTTAAAACGCAAATATTGCTATTTATTTTATATGATACCAAACTATAAATTGTTTAGCGCTAATACGATTAAATTTCACATTGCTCGCCACCTGCACTTCGTCACTGATTTCATCTCTTTGTATTCACGTTTTCACGCTAAAAACTATATTCTTCTCTCAGAAAAAAAGATGTCGTGTTTGCTAACGTCTCTCTTTTGCACAATCAGGTGGTATTTTGCCAATAGCCTCGCTATCATGACAGACGCCGCGCATTTGCTGTCGGATTTCGCGGGCTTTATGATCTCGCTGCTGGCTCTTTGGGTGGCTACCAAGCCCGCCACTACGACTCTGTCTTTTGGCTGGCATCGTGCAGGTAAACGAAATGAGTCAGTCTCGTTCCCAGACCTTTCCCCTGGAGTCTACTGGTCGGCTACAGGTCCTTATGCCGCCGATCAAAAGAAACGGACATAACGTTAAATCCGTGAGCCCCACTTACATTACATTGCACATTGTCTAGCGCAGGATTTTAGTCATATCCTGCACGTATTCCTTGTGGGCTTTTTTGTTGTTCACACCTTATAGTAGGAGTGTACATTGAACTACAAACATTTTGTATAAAATGAGTTCCATCTTGTGTCCCGTAGTTAAATCCAGACGAAAGTCTCACTAGCAGACAAGACCGGTCGATTAAGACAACTGTACAAGACTTTTAGCGATTGAAATAAGTGTACAAGATTTTTAGTTGTTGCTGCGTGCTGTCCACAAGTATTTTTATTTCAAGTTGCCCTTCTCCCACAGACGCAGCGTGAAGTTCCTGACGCCAATATCAACCAGTGATGTTAAATTCCTGTTCTCCTGGGCGCATTAACTGATCTGGGGAAGTTTGGGGGAGCAGAGATGGCGATGTGGTCTGGGTTCGAATCCCGGACTCGGTGCCATAAGTGGGCTGAGTTTGTTGGTTCTCTACTCTGCTAGCTCCGAAAGGTTTTTCCTCTGGGTACTCCAGTTTCCCCCTCTCCCCAAAAACCAACATCTGATTTGATTTGATTAGACTGTGGTTAATTTGATTTAGGTTCTCCAAATGGTACCGTTAGTGCTCAGGTAGTAAATTGGAGACTAGCCCGCGAAAGGCTCCTATCTCGCCCTAAACCCAACCGGGAGCTCTGTTCACAGGCTAATTTGGGACTTTAGTAAAGTGATGATGATGATGATGATAATGATGATGATGATGATGAGTCGTGATCATCATCATCATCATCAACAACAACAACAACAACAACAACATCATCATCATCTCATCATCATCGTCATCATCATCGTCATCGTCATCATCATTATCATCATCATCATTAAACACCCAGGGTATACCCTGCAGAGATGTTGATGTCTCTATTTGATCAACAATACGGGGGTGTGATCACTATCAACGACTTCTATTGCATGTCTGTTTGCAGAGGTGATGGGCGCTGTAATGTCAGTGCTGTTCATCTGGGTGCTCACTGGAGTGTTGGTGTATCTAGCAACACAAAGAATCATCACAAAACAATACGAGATAGATGCACAGGTCATGTCTACTAACTGCATCAGCTGGACTCATTATCAACATCATGTAAGTCAAAATGGCAAGTTTGTGAAATGTTGTATTTATATCTATAGATCTTATTTGCAAACAAACACTGAAAATGGTTTAAGATAACATAAAATGTCGTTCAAGCCTCTTTCACGCCCTGCAACACTTTCGACTTACCACGTGGACTTATCCCACCAGTCACTTGTATTTCTCGATATAAAAGAAAAGGCAAATTACTGCAAGTGAGATTATTCCATGGTATACCATGAGAAAGAGAGAGTGTTGCATAACCATTTTTTACCATTCTATAGAAAATACATCGGCCAACACAATCAAAGCGACTTTTTCGCAGCGTTTGATGGGAAAATTGGAGGTAATACCATCGATTCTGTATACTGATTAGCTGTATTGACAATTAGATTATAAGCTTAAGATTTCTATCACGTGATGTGAGTCCACTACTACACATAGAAATCGAGCACGAAAAAATCTACTAGTCGTTAAAAAAATATTTAAATCCTCTTCACAGACACTTGGAAAACCCAAAGATGCGGCCGTTATTTTGTTAACAAGGGCACACTGCTACGCTACTCACTATCTACTAGACAATTAGATTAAGCTTGAAATTTGTAACACGCATAGAAATCGAGAGCGAATAATCTAATTGTTTTAGTATAAATCTACTAGCCGTTCAAAACTTTATCTAAATCCTCTTAACAGACACCTCGCAAAACGTCAAGAAGCGGCCTCTAGCGAACACAGCTACGCAACTCACTATCTATCACAGAATAGTGAGTAGCGCAGCCAATCAAAGAACGGCATTCGTGATAGAACGCTAGTAGTAGATCTATACTAAAACAAAATAGATAGCATGAAGCGTAGCCAATCAGAGAACGACATTCGCAAGAGAACGCTAGTAGATTTATACCGGGCAAAGTATAAAAGCAGATAGTTTCGTCAGTTTCCACCTTCTTGTCAACAGATTAGGTATAATCCTTCACCAGAAGGGACATGGTCACAGTCATGGCTTCAATTCAAAGAAGAAATCCTCTAACAAGACACATCAAGCTTCGCCATCTAGTTTTATTATCTTAGAAGAAGAGGAAAATGTTAATGTACGAGCAGCATTCATTCACGTGCTGGGCGACTTTTTGCAAAGCATAGGAGTTTTTATCGCAGCTCTTCTAATTTGGTTTAAGGTCAGTTTTGTTTTGATTGGTGGACTATTCCTACGCATTACATTCTGAAAACGAAAATGCTGCCGGTTAATGAAACATTTGTTTTTAGATCTCTCCGAGTCTGATCAGCCAAAAAATACAAAAACTAGTACTGTACTAGAAAACAATGATGCAAAGCTGATGCTACGTAGAGAGCTTAAAGGGGCACAGTCACGGTATGGAGTTATTTTGAGCATCGACAAAATTACCGTTAAATTGAAGGAAACCTATTAACACTTCATAAAGAAAGAAAAACATCAAAGACATAATAATAAACCCATAAAGGAACAAGGATGGTTAAGGATGGAGAAGATTGACACGGATTGCAAACAACAAACCTGAAAAGTTTAGATAAACTTTTCAAACCGTTTAACCGTGACCGAGCCCCTTTAACGGGGCAACGACATGATAGAATCCAAACTGAAAGCCAAGAATTGCAAGCGTGGACAGCTGTTTCGACCTTGTGGGTCTCGTCAACAAGGTGTACTGCAAGTTATGAAGTAATCAGCTGGTCGACTGATCATTCATACTCACTAAATACAGATGGTGATGAACTCAGTTGAAACTCAAATTCAAATCTTTGCCAATTGGCCAACGTCACATGCAAAACGCGTGACAGTGGACAATAGGAAAAATCCAGAATATCATGTCGTTGCCGCGATAAGGAAACCGCGGACAGACACAAGCCTGAACACAAACTGTCCCGCAGGAAACTCATGGCCAAACCATGTCAAAAATGAGCAGCATATCGGATCTGAAAAGACCTACGGCCCCAAAAAAATATTGGACAGTTAACACAATGATGCAAAGAACCGCAAACGGAAATGCTGCCGGTTTACGTGGGATCCACTTATGTCCAGTATTGAACGCAAGTGTTGTTTGATTAGTACTTCATATTAGGTAGAGTTATTTAACATTTTCATATTACTTTATATTTGACAGATTTGTGCACATTTTGGTGACTTTAAACCAATGAGCACACTTTATGTTTGTCATAAGGAATTTCAATCTCATTAGCGTTTAATCCTGGACATATCTAGTATGATCTGTAGAAGATCCGATCAGCCAAAAATAGGACTAGAAGACAATGATGCATTGCTGATCAGATTTTTGACAGATCGTACGTAAATTGGCAGCATTTTATTGAGTAGAGCAGCCAATCAGGAAACAACATTCGTGATAGAATGCTTGTAGATTTATACTAAAAGTAGACAGTTACTTCAGTTTCCACCTTATTGTCAGTATACTTCAACAACAAATTTTGTCCATTGCGGAGTTTAATCTTTTCTCTATCCTTTTTTTATCCTTAACAGCCATCTTGGGCGATAGCAGATCCAATCTGTACTTTTGTATTTTCACTGATTGTTCTAGGAACCACGCTAGCTATTCTAAAAGATGCTTTAATTGTCCTTATGGAGGGTAAGTACAGGCTGGCAATTTCCACGTGAGATTTTATGATAAGTAGTACCTGCAAGAAAACTACTCGTAAACCCAGAGCTCCCACAGCCAAGCGGAAGAGAGTGAGATCTGAGTACAAGATTAAGTGAGAACGTTTTATAATCTGGGAAAAAAAGCGTGCTCTAAATTTTGACTTTCAAACTGGGAACAGACCAAGTTACATTTCAGTTGAGTACCTTTTAAAAAAGCTCAGCTTTGAAAAGTTCTTCAGGACTTTTCTTGGAGTCTGTCCTATGGACGACATTGAGATAGAAACTAAATAAACAAGGATTTTTTTAATAATAATAATAATAATTTTATTACTTCTATAGCGCACGATACATGAGAAGATGCTCTCGTGCGCTTTACAATGACAAAAACTAGAATTCTACTATATACAATCAAATCAGTTACATAAAAAATGGAAAAATCTAAAGCTAATTAATATTCCAACTATAAAATTGCATAATATTAACTATAAATTCATACTTGATCAGATGTTCTATAGATTATAAGCTTTCCGAAATAAATGAGTCTTAAGGGCTTTCTTGAATGTTTGTACGTTTTGAGAATGGCGGACTGCACGTGGTAATTTATTCCATAAAGCTGGTGCAGCCGCTACAAAGCTACGATCACCTAATGTCTTTAGAGTTTTTACTCGAGGAGGCTGAAGAAAAGGCTCATTAGTAGATCTAAGATTATATGTACACTGAGTCCTTAGGGTAATCAATTCAATTAAATACGCTGGTGCAAGACCATCAATGCTTTGCAGGAGTTCCAAAAGGATTAAGCTTCAGTTCTTTAAAGGCAAGTCTTCATGATATCCCGGGAGTGCTAGCTGTTCATGATCTTCATGTATGGTCACTAACAGTAGGAACGAGTGCCATAGCAGTTCATCTTGTGATAGGTGAGTGAGCTTTCAAACGACTTTGTTTGGTAGGCAGAGCTGGGAATAACTTGAGGGGTGAATGGTCATGTAAATAGCAAGCCCGCCAGCCTGTCTGTCAATCTAGCAGCCTTTCTGTCTGTCTGTCTGTCTGTCTGTCTAACACTCTGTCTGTTTAATCGTCTGTTTATAAAGCTGTCTGTCTGACAGTCTGTCTGTTTGTCGACCCATCCGTCTGCACGTCTTTTATATCTGTCTGGCTGTATGTATATGTCTGTCTGTCCGTCAGTCTGTTTGTCTTTTTCTGTCTTTCGTTTGATCAGCCAGGTTGAATGGTCAGTCACTTTTAAAAGTGTGACTAAAATCTACAAAACGTATTCGTGACGTAAAAGTGACGAAATTATCACGTGTATCACACGAGGAGTCCCGAGAATTCTCGACGATTTCCGAACATTTGTACGACCCGTGTACGAACAACATAAAATAACATGTTCTTATGTCCTTTTCAGACGACAGTTGTAGCTCACAGATGGCTCTGGAGGAGGCGTCGCGAATCTGTAGCCAGGAGTTTGATATTCAACACAGTACAATCCAAGTAGAGACTTCTAGCGAGAAAACCGCTGACTGCATTCAGTGCGACGAGCCTGTCACATAACAGAAATCTGTAGGCTCACAATCAACGAGGCCGCTGGACACGGGAACATTGCCAATGGACGTGTGTCTTTAGGAAACCTTGGTTTCAACTAAGACAACGACCAAAGCCGTAAAATAAAACGGACTTATTTTATAAAAATTGCAGCTTGGAAAAGCGAACTATTAGAAAACAACTTTTAAAGTACTGCGCAATATAATAATGGCTATCAGTCGGTCACACTCTGGTGTTTAATCCACAAACATAAAAGTCAGAAGGACCTTGTATAGCATAATAAACAGTACCACATGAAAGTACTGCTCAGTAGCTTTTATTTGAATGGTCATACACTCGGGTTTCATCCACAGACTTAAAAGTTAGAAACATCTTATACAGCATGCAGCTCCCTCGCCCCTCCCTCACCCACTGAAACATTTGGGCATGCCAGATAAACATCGCTAAATAATGAGTGTCTAAATCATCTGTCGGGCGATTGGTGATGGTCGGGGTATTTACAGGTTGCATAAGTGACAGCCTCACCCCACCCCTACTCCCTGCGATTTTCGATTACTGTCGTAATTACTTTGATAGATACTATTTTTTTCCAAGGCAAATTAGACCTTTTTTGATTTCAATTCAAAGGATGCAACAAGCAGAATCTGGCGTCAAGTTAAGTCAATATCGATGTCCTCGGAGGCGATACATATCTACGACAACTCCCCGATACGCGCTCATGAGTAAGACCAGACCTCCTTCTTCCATTTCAATGTTCAGTGTCATCTTCTCGACCTCTTGCTGTCTGTATCCCTGTCGTCGTGATATCGCACCCGTTTACCTCCGTCTCTGTATTGTTTTCTCTCTCGTTCTCTCCTCCATCTCCCTTCCTCGTCTCTGCTGTCCTTTCTGGTATCGTCTTTTTGGTCTCTGTTGTCCTGTCTCTGTTCAGAGGCATCTCCTTCGTCTGGATTATTGTCACTGATACCGTGTTCGTCTTTGTACTGCATCTCCAAGACATGCATTTGCGTCTCGATCAAGTCACGCATTACCTGCAGGCGAAAGAAAAAAGGGAACTCTAAGATGTATTCAAAACTGCATTCGAGCCAAGTGGCCCATCAGACCGGCCCAAGTTATCTTTTGCTCTTGTAGCATGAAGAGACTAGGATTATTTCTACTCCCCCCTGGATGAGATGCTAGTCCATATGAAGTGGCTCAACAAGAACGTACAAAAAAGTATAGATCTTAGCAAGTCGACCTCTTTTAGAAGATTCCTGCTCTATACCCGCTATTAAAGCTGCGGGTGCATTATTATTTATAAGAAGCCGCTCAGCCGAGCTCTACTGTTTTGTGTTCCACTGTGGTCGGAAAAAGTCACGAGCAGACGTAGTGTTTGATCGAAGGCTTGATGCACTTTTGCACTTAATGGGGTGGTGTAAGTGATGACGACTTACACCAAGGGGTGGGGGAGGGGGAGGGTGTAGGAGAGCGGGTTATACGTACCTCCACAGCACTCCGTTTGGTGATGTGCACGTTCTTCGCTCGGTAACTCTGCCGACGTCTCTTGTAATCCCGCTGTTCAGCTAGCATTTCAAACCGGGATTTGGGTTGTCCGTCTGCGGCGTCTGCAACATCATCGTGACACTTTAATATACATGAACCGTTTACGTATAGCAACGTTGCGTGACAGGGACTAAGATTGGCCATCATAGTCCAGTTCTAGCCCTCACTCTGTCACGCAACGCTACGCTCTCGGAGAGGGGGCGACGAGGACAATCGGTGTCATTAGGCTGTTGAAACATACGCTCTGCCTCAGGTAAAGGAGAAAAAAAAATCAACTTTGCACACCTATCGGTCTCCTAGCATCCCCTAGCACTGGGCTACAAGTTTCAATACTTTTCATTTAAAACTCGTCCTTAGTCCTGTAAGGTTCACTTGAATTTCTAGATTCTTCTTTGGCTGTAGTACCCTGGGTGCCAGAGGTTTTCTTGCGCGGTTTCCGGTGTCTATTTCGACATTAAGTTCAAAGACACAAATTCACCAAATAAACCCAGTTCCAACTTTGCTCTGAGATTTTGGAAAAAAAACAAAAGAAATCAATTCATCATTCTTAAACCTCGACGCGATTTCTCTGCTTTTATTCCTTGAGATACAGTGTAGATGGTTTTCACTGTCGCGCAACGAAACTAATAAACCGAAAACATTCAGTGGATAAAGTCAAGAAATTGTATATTGTAGCAGATAGGCAAACACGACACTTAACCCAGTTTTGGGTCTTTCCGTTTTCCCAAACTTCAGGTATTCGCCGAAATGTTCTGCACAAATTTACAGATCCCAGTATGGAGCCGTAGGTGGAGCCCTGCGCTCTGTCCAACATGGCAGCCTGAAAATAGTGTAAACATGTGGCCCGGATTGTTCAAATGATGCTGCGATAACGCTATCCACCGGATAAATCACTATCCTGCGGATAGCGTGGTTTGTTTTGTTAACACTTATCCACTGGATAGCGATTTATCCGGTGGAAAGCGTTATCCAGCCTCTCAACAACCGGGGCTTGGAACTTTGGCTATCTAGGCGACTGATTATCTGAACTGAACCAACAAACATCAACCCAAGCATTTTTCCTAACACTTCAACTCCTAAAAAGGCTAAAAAGCACCAGATACATGTAAGTGCATATTTTTCCACCAACGCGATCGGAGCGGTATGTTAAGCACTCCCTAACTCTTCATACTGCGCTAGTTTCCAAGCCAAGCACGCTATTGAGCTGAAATGTTGTAAAAAGATACAAATTTAGATCCCCTTATGCCTGATGAGGATAAAACCTTTGTGGCTCTTTAGTTTTGCATTTTGGAATATCTGATGATGTCACCTGAAAACGATCAGAGCCAAGTAAGAAACTTCATGTATCGAAAAAGACATGTTTTTCCTGCCGGCTGAGCTTGCGAAAGAGGCAGGAAATGACGTTCTCTCACAGTGAATGGGGAACCTGGGTACGAGTCAGGATGTTAGTTTCACGCTCTGTCACGTGAGTCAGTTTTTCTTTTCTTGCCGGACAGTGCAACAGTTTTCCCACCCTCCCACCCTCCCACCCCTTAGCGAGTTATTGCCTAGAGTTTTCTGGAAGTGTATCAACGTTGGGTAGTTTTTTCGCCAATTGTTGGCTCAAATTCTGCTATCATTGTGATGTTGATAGAAGTGTCAATAAAGTGCTGTTGCATTCTTATTTACTTTAAGTTTACGTAAGTTTACGTAAGGTTTGCCTGGCAACCAGTGACGTAAGATAGATGGCCTTTATTTTAAAACGATAAGTATTAAAGCTACATGAGCTTGTGGGGTCGTTTACAATTAACTAATTACAAGTAAAACTAAAAAACTAAAAGCTATACGGACAAAACGTAAGACGAGACATCCGACAATTCCCGCGTTGAACATTTGAAACAACAAAAGCTGCCTGTTTTCAGGAGTGTAGTTCACTCTGCCTGTCTTACCGGGGTCTTACCTTTATCGTTGTTTGGATCAGAAGCGACTTCCAAATCTAAATCTTCCTTCTGACCTTCACGTTTGGCCTTTGATTTCTATTTGTAAAAGAAACAAGGAAAAATACTAAGCCACACAAAGCGAAAATACTTTATTGACGATAGAGACCTAAGCCGATGTAAGCTCAGTGATTACAAGGCGTAAATTTTCATTAATTAACTACATATTTCTTTTCGATTCCAGTCAGGAAGTCCCTTTATCTTTTGCTAAACGTTCAAAACTCAGTTTCCTTACCCAGGCATGGAGTTTCAAAAAATATAAACTACCCTTTTAACGGTGGCTTTGGATAAACACTAAGAATAAGGTTAGCGAAAACTATTTTGATTAAAAATGGTGAAACAGAGAATCAACTCTGAAGTGTAAATTAAAGTGCTAATTTAACAATGAATAACCCACTCAGCGTTAGCCCTAGTCAAGGGAATCAGGGAACCACACGAGGATCGAACCCACGACCTCCGGATTAGATTCTCCGGCTGTCCGACCTCGTAGTCCAGACGGCAGAGTAACGGTAGATCGAATCCGGAGGTCGTGGGTTTGATTCCCACCGAGGTCAAAAGATTTTTCTTTACCTCGTGTGGTTCCCTGATTCCCTTTACTGGGGCTAACGCTTAGTGGGTTATTCATGGGTTCAATTAGCACTTAAATTTACACTTCAGAGTTAATTCTCTAGCTGTTCCACCATTTGTGTTCATAGTGCTACGCGGCACGACATTCATATGTACCCTTATTTTGATTAAAGTCTCTATGACTCGCTCCTCTTGCACGAGTCATCGAAACGTCATTCAAAATTGTTATCATTAACTTTTATAAATTACACTACCACAAAGAAAGGTTTTCCCCACATTTTAACCTTCCGATTTCGAGTACAAGCATTTAAAAAAATATACGGCGGGACAGCAATCATACGGACACCCACTGGGTGTCCGTATGATTGCTGTCCCGCCGTATATTTTTTTAAATGCTTGTACTCGAAATCGGAAGGTTAAAATGTGGGGAAAACCTTTCTTTGTGGTAGTGTAATTTATAAAAGTTAATGATAACAATTTTGAATGACGTTTCGATGACTCGTGCAAGAGGAGCGAGTCATAGAGACTTTAATCAAAATAAGGGTACATATGAATGTCGTGCCGCGTAGCACTATGAACACAAATGGTGGAACAGCTAGAGAATTAACTCTGAAGTGTAAATTTAAGTGCTAATTGAACCCATGAATAACCCACTAAGCGTTAGCCCCAGTAAAGGGAATCAGGGAACCACACGAGGTAAAGAAAATCTTTTGACCTCGGTGGGAATCAAACCCACGACCTCCGGATTCGATCTACCGTTACTCTGCCGTCTGGACTACGAGGTCGGACAGCCGGAGAATCTAATCCGGAGGTCGTGGGTTCGATCCTCGTGTGGTTCCCTGATTCCCTTGACTAGGGCTAACGCTGAGTGGGTTATTCATTGTTAAATTAGCACTTTAATTTACACTTCAGAGTTGATTCTCTGTTTCACCATTTTTAATCAAAATAGTTTTCGCTAACCTTATTCTTAGTGTTTATCCAAAGCCACCGTTAAAAGGGTAGTTTATATTTTTTGAAACTCCATGCCTGGGTAAGGAAACTGAGTTTTGAACGTTTAGCAAAAGATAAAGGGACTTCCTGACTGGAATCGAAAAGAAATATGTAGTTAATTAATGAAAATTTACGCCTTGTAATCACTGAGCTTACATCGGCTTAGGTCTCTATCGTCAATAAAGTATTTTCGCTTTGTGTGGCTTAGTATTTTTCCTTGTTTCTTTTACAAATAGAAATCAAAGGCCAAACGTGAAGGTCAGAAGGAAGATTTAGATTTGGAAGTCGCTTCTGATCCAAACAACGATAAAGGTAAGACCCCGGTAAGACAGGCAGAGTGAACTACACTCCTGAAAACAGGCAGCTTTTGTTGTTTCAAATGTTCAACGCGGGAATTGTCGGATGTCTCGTCTTACGTTTTTGTCCGTATAGCTTTTAGTTTTTTAGTTTTACTTGTAATTAGTTAATTGTAAACGACCCCACAAGCTCATGTAGCTTAATACTTATCGTTTTAAAATAAAGGCCATCTATCTTACGTCACTGGTTGCCAGGCAAACCTTACGTAAACTTACGTAAACTTAAAGTAAATAAGAATGCAACAGCACTTTATTGACACTTCTATCAACATCACAATGATAGCAGAATTTGAGCCAACAATTGGCGAAAAAACTACCCAAACGTTGATACACTTCCAGAAAACTCTAGGCAATAACTCGCTAAGGGGTGGGAGGGTGGGAGGGTGGGAAAACTGTTGCACTGTCCGGCAAGAAAAGAAAAAACTGACTCACGTGACAGAGCGTGAAACTAACATCCTGACTCGTACCCAGGTTCCCCATTCACTGTGAGAGAACGTCATTTCCTGCCTCTTTCGCAAGCTCAGCCGGCAGGAAAAACATGTCTTTTTCGATACATGAAGTTTCTTACTTGGCTCTGATCGTTTTCAGGTGACATCATCAGATATTCCAAAATGCAAAACTAAAGAGCCACAAAGGTTTTATCCTCATCAGGCATAAGGGGATCTAAATTTGTATCTTTTTACAACATTTCAGCTCAATAGCGTGCTTGGCTTGGAAACTAGCGCAGTATGAAGAGTTAGGGAGTGCTTAACATACCGCTCCGATCGCGTTGGTGGAAAAATATGCACTTACATGTATCTGGTGCTTTTTAGCCTTTTTAGGAGTTGAAGTGTTAGGAAAAATGCTTGGGTTGATGTTTGTTGGTTCAGTTCAGATAATCAGTCGCCTAGATAGCCAAAGTTCCAAGCCCCGGTTGTTGAGAGGCTGGATAACGCTTTCCACCGGATAAATCGCTATCCAGTGGATAAGTGTTAACAAAACAAACCACGCTATCCGCAGGATAGTGATTTATCCGGTGGATAGCGTTATCGCAGCATCATTTGAACAATCCGGGCCACATGTTTACACTATTTTCAGGCTGCCATGTTGGACAGAGCGCAGGGCTCCACCTACGGCTCCATACTGGGATCTGTAAATTTGTGCAGAACATTTCGGCGAATACCTGAAGTTTGGGAAAACGGAAAGACCCAAAACTGGGTTAAGTGTCGTGTTTGCCTATCTGCTACAATATACAATTTCTTGACTTTATCCACTGAATGTTTTCGGTTTATTAGTTTCGTTGCGCGACAGTGAAAACCATCTACACTGTATCTCAAGGAATAAAAGCAGAGAAATCGCGTCGAGGTTTAAGAATGATGAATTGATTTCTTTTGTTTTTTTTCCAAAATCTCAGAGCAAAGTTGGAACTGGGTTTATTTGGTGAATTTGTGTCTTTGAACTTAATGTCGAAATAGACACCGGAAACCGCGCAAGAAAACCTCTGGCACCCAGGGTACTACAGCCAAAGAAGAATCTAGAAATTCAAGTGAACCTTACAGGACTAAGGACGAGTTTTAAATGAAAAGTATTGAAACTTGTAGCCCAGTGCTAGGGGATGCTAGGAGACCGATAGGTGTGCAAAGTTGATTTTTTTTCTCCTTTACCTGAGGCAGAGCGTATGTTTCAACAGCCTAATGACACCGATTGTCCTCGTCGCCCCCTCTCCGAGAGCGTAGCGTTGCGTGACAGAGTGAGGGCTAGAACTGGACTATGATGGCCAATCTTAGTCCCTGTCACGCAACGTTGCTATACGTAAACGGTTCATGTATATTAAAGTGTCACGATGATGTTGCAGACGCCGCAGACGGACAACCCAAATCCCGGTTTGAAATGCTAGCTGAACAGCGGGATTACAAGAGACGTCGGCAGAGTTACCGAGCGAAGAACGTGCACATCACCAAACGGAGTGCTGTGGAGGTACGTATAACCCGCTCTCCTACACCCTCCCCCTCCCCCACCCCTTGGTGTAAGTCGTCATCACTTACACCACCCCATTAAGTGCAAAAGTGCATCAAGCCTTCGATCAAACACTACGTCTGCTCGTGACTTTTTCCGACCACAGTGGAACACAAAACAGTAGAGCTCGGCTGAGCGGCTTCTTATAAATAATAATGCACCCGCAGCTTTAATAGCGGGTATAGAGCAGGAATCTTCTAAAAGAGGTCGACTTGCTAAGATCTATACTTTTTTGTACGTTCTTGTTGAGCCACTTCATATGGACTAGCATCTCATCCAGGGGGGAGTAGAAATAATCCTAGTCTCTTCATGCTACAAGAGCAAAAGATAACTTGGGCCGGTCTGATGGGCCACTTGGCTCGAATGCAGTTTGAATACATCTTAGAGTTCCCTTTTTTCTTTCGCCTGCAGGTAATGCGTGACTTGATCGAGACGCAAATGCATGTCTTGGAGATGCAGTACAAAGACGAACACGGTATCAGTGACAATAATCCAGACGAAGGAGATGCCTCTGAACAGAGACAGGACAACAGAGACCAAAAAGACGATACCAGAAAGGACAGCAGAGACGAGGAAGGGAGATGGAGGAGAGAACGAGAGAGAAAACAATACAGAGACGGAGGTAAACGGGTGCGATATCACGACGACAGGGATACAGACAGCAAGAGGTCGAGAAGATGACACTGAACATTGAAATGGAAGAAGGAGGTCTGGTCTTACTCATGAGCGCGTATCGGGGAGTTGTCGTAGATATGTATCGCCTCCGAGGACATCGATATTGACTTAACTTGACGCCAGATTCTGCTTGTTGCATCCTTTGAATTGAAATCAAAAAAGGTCTAATTTGCCTTGGAAAAAAATAGTATCTATCAAAGTAATTACGACAGTAATCGAAAATCGCAGGGAGTAGGGGTGGGGTGAGGTGTCACTTATGCAACCTGTAAATACCCCGACCATCACCAATCGCACGACAGATGATTTAGACACTCATTATTTAGCGATGTTTATCTGGCATGCCCAAATGTTTCAGTGGGTGAGGGAGGGGCGAGGGAGCTGCATGCTGTATAAGATGTTTCTAACTTTTAAGTCTGTGGATGAAACCCGAGTGTATGACCATTCAAATAAAAGCTACTGAGCAGTACTTTCATGTGGTACTGTTTATTATGCTATACAAGGTCCTTCTGACTTTTATGTTTGTGGATTAAACACCAGAGTGTGACCGACTGATAGCCATTATTATATTGCGCAGTACTTTAAAAGTTGTTTTCTAATAGTTCGCTTTTCCAAGCTGCAATTTTTATAAAATAAGTCCGTTTTATTTTACGGCTTTGGTCGTTGTCTTAGTTGAAACCAAGGTTTCCTAAAGACACACGTCCATTGGCAATGTTCCCGTGTCCAGCGGCCTCGTTGATTGTGAGCCTACAGATTTCTGTTATGTGACAGGCTCGTCGCACTGAATGCAGTCAGCGGTTTTCTCGCTAGAAGTCTCTACTTGGATTGTACTGTGTTGAATATCAAACTCCTGGCTACAGATTCGCGACGCCTCCTCCAGAGCCATCTGTGAGCTACAACTGTCGTCTGAAAAGGACATAAGAACATATTATTTTATGTTGTTCGTACACGGGTCGTACAAATGTTCGGAAATCGTCGAGAATTCTCGGGACTCCTCGTGTGATACACGTGATAATTTCGTCACTTTTACGTCACGAATACGTTTTGTAGATTTTAGTCACACTTTTAAAAGTGACTGACCATTCAACCTGGCTGATCAAACGAAAGACAGAAAAAGACAAACAGACTGACGGACAGACAGACATATACATACAGCCAGACAGATATAAAAAGACGTGCAGACGGATGGGTCGACAAACAGACAGACTGTCAGACAGACAGCTTTATAAACAGACGATTAAACAGACAGAGTGTTAGACAGACAGACAGACAGACAGACAGAAAGGCTGCTAGATTGACAGACAGGCTGGCGGGCTTGCTATTTACATGACCATTCACCCCTCAAGTTATTCCCAGCTCTGCCTACCAAACAAAGTCGTTTGAAAGCTCACTCACCTATCACAAGATGAACTGCTATGGCACTCGTTCCTACTGTTAGTGACCATACATGAAGATCATGAACAGCTAGCACTCCCGGGATATCATGAAGACTTGCCTTTAAAGAACTGAAGCTTAATCCTTTTGGAACTCCTGCAAAGCATT
>JAHPZR010054790.1:0-11922 GCA_019787425.1 Platygyra sinensis | reverse complement strand
TTCACTGCGGCTAGAGTGATGTGCTGTTCTACAGCTAGAAGTGTTTTGCGCATCTCTGCTCCCCAGATCTTTCTGTCATTGGTCGGCAGGGCCTCCCACCGGTCCAGCCAGTGTTTCTTTTGCTCACATTCTTACAAAGGAGTACGTCACAGTTTGCGCATCACAAAAGACTAGCCTAAATTTCTTCAATCATTAACCATCCTTGTTTATTTATGAGCACATTCTTCTATCTTAGTAAACTACTATATTTTTAGGTTTTGTTCAATTTAAAGGCCATTTGCACGTGGGCATAATACCGTGGCTGAGCTCTTTGAAGTTTTGGTCTCCTGATCAACCGCTTCCCTTTTCCTAATTCGTGGAGGTCCGAGCCGGCAGAGCCTCCATAGTCATCGTCATCGTCATCGTCATCGTCATCGTCATCGTCATCGTCATCGTCATCGTCATCGTCATCGTCATCGTCATCGTCATCGTCATCGTCGTCGTCGTCCTCGTCAATTGTCATCTCGGGGGGCAATAGGGCCGCAAATATACATAGAATTACATGGAATATGGAGGTAATTCCTCCTTTCATGAACACCTCATTTTTGGTGGCTTTGCCCTTCCATTTTATTCCAAGGTTGCGCGTAGATATCTCATGTGAAGTGATAGATGATCAATCGATTTCATTTGATTTTAAACTTGACGGGTGTTTGTATCTGTGGGAGAGGGTGTAATAACCTAAAGAAACATTTTTTCACTGGTAGTTGGGACTATAACTCGGGGGGGTGGGGGGGCTTATAAGCATGAGAGCTTACATCCTTGGGAATGGTTTCGTTTCGCGTATCAAGATTCCTATCACGGGTCGAATTAGTAGTGAATTAGTGTTTAAAACCCGGTTATACCTCAAATAAACCCGTGCTCATATTTGGCTCAGCAGCTGAGTAAAAACCTGGCAATCGATCAAGAACGCGTGCATAGCTAAAATGGCGTTCTCAGAATATAGAGCGGTTTTATCACGTCAGCTTTTTAATTCTAGGATTTAACTTTAATTACTGTATAATTCAGAAGAAGAAACTGTCTGGAAAAAGCTAGAGATAGGGATGAATAAAAAATAGACACTCTGTAATTGCATTGTTCGGTTGGTTGTCCCGAGACATTTAAACAATAATTATCCATATTTATCGCTACGAATTTCTCCATTACAAAATACAAGAAGGACTTTTCCAAGTTTATTCTAAACTTTAGAAACAATGACTGTTTCTTTCGTTTTTTTTTTTCTCTTATGGCGCGCATCATCACCGCAAGATATCGACAGGCTTCTTTCACTGCCAGTCATTTAGCGATTCCTTTCCGGCAGCGAAATACTTGCCTCGATCTAATTTGAAAAAAAAAAATAAAATAAAAAAATAAAACAGCTGACACGCCGAACTAAAAGCTACTCAGTTTTTGTTCCTTTCGAAAATTGACAGTAGGTGTGAGTATTAACGCTTGTAAAGGTTTTTCACTGCAGTTGTGACATGGTTTGAGAGACCTGAGAGAAGAGGGCTTTTAACACGATGATTACCCTGTCAGTTTTGGTTGGCCAAGGTAAATTATTTATTTCTCTTTAATTGAGAATTTTATTATAATTTTCATTTCCTCCTGCTGCCCCCGTCTGAAAGCAAAGCAAAGCCGAGATTTGATAGTTATTTTTTGCTGCATTTTACTCAATTTTATGATCGTTATGTTCCTATCTCTTCGCCGGCGATCGTTTCACAAGAGTTGACAAAACCACTTACTACAAAAGCTCTTTTACTTTGAAAGGTTTACTTCCTGTCTCGAGCCGGAAAGCCAAGCACTCGAAAGGCTTGCGTTTTGATGACTTTCCTCTGTGCATAGCAATATTTTTCTAAGTAAACAGCAAATGAAGAAGCATAATAGTTTTCGACAATTGAGAACGTCAATTTACTCGGCAGGTGAAAATATCGATCTTAATTTGTGGCAAGGCCCTGTGAGGGGCTGGGTGGGATATATCCTGCATGAAAGCACGATCGGAAGATTCCTCGTCATTTCATAATATAGACTTTCTTTTCCGTTAATAGCGCAAAATTTACTCTGAAGATCAGGAAATTTTCAATGACATGTTTCATCCAGATTTTTACGAAAAAATCGTGGGCGTAGAACTCAACTTCCTGGAAATTACTTGTGCTCATATTAGACTTGAGCGTCAGAGGAGAAAATTGTTTTTTTCGTTAGTGGTATTCCGATGACAGCTTAACAAAAGGAAATCACCCATTCAAAGTTACCGTGAAAAGCTTAATTAAAGACGCATTATATTAACTGCGTATCAAAGGGTTGCAACACACGAAGATAAAAGCTCTTCAGATTAAGTTGTCGGGTCGAAGAACTGAGAAATTCAGATCGCCACATATAAGGTGAGCTCATTCATTCCCGCGTGGATAAAAACGTTTAGCTTACTCCATTTGTAAATTTACGTGCGCTCTCTCTATGTCTTTATATACTGATATATCATATCTTACTGTCTTTGAATACTTGGCTTCCGAGTAGCTAAGCATAGTTGGTTTCGCCCTAAACTTTTTCTCTTTCAATGAACGTTGCTAACAAGCAAAAAATTATCCCATTTATAAAGCCTGTTGTCCTCTGAAACAAAATCGTCTAAATCTGCCCTGTCTCCTTCGCCGCTATATTTCCTTTCAGTGAAAGACATCTGGGGCCCGTTTCTCGAAAGCCACCGAAATAAAAGCCATTTTTTTGTTAATATGTATCTTAAAACAGAGAGGTGTCTACACATAAAGTTGTATGAAAGGAACTCACCACTATTCATATTAAGGATACTTGACTAAAACAGCTCTGCATGTAATCATAAGGTTTAAAGGTCGGCACACACGATGGGACTAGTCCCTGCGACTAGTCCCTGCAACAAGTCGCAGGGACCAGTCGCATCGTGTGAACAGGCCATTTTTGCCACAAAATCTAGTCGCAGGGACCAAAATTTGGTCCCTGCGACTAGTCCCACGAATTCAAACTGGTTTGAATTCGTGGGACAAGTAGCAGGGACTAAAGTTAGTCCCTGCGACTAGATTTTGAAGCAAAAATGGCCAGTTCACACGATGCGACTGGTCCCTGCGACTTGTTGCAGGGACTAGTCGCAGGGACTAGTTGCCAGTTCACACGATACGACTAGTCCCTGCGACTTGTTGCAGGGACTAGTCGCAGGGACTCGTGTTATCGTGTGTGCCGACCTTAATGCCTTGCTTTGGCTTTTTGAGTGTGAAAACCGTTTTCGAGAAATTGGACTCAAGCCCGGTTGTTCAAAAGGTGGATGACGCTGAATCCATCGGATTAATCGCTATCTAGACAGCGCGGCTTGTTTTGTTAACACTTAGTCTAAACAACCCAAGACAGGTGTACTTCTCTCATAAAGGTTTGGTCGCCTGGAGCAGAAATCTAGCCAAGACACGTCCAAAAGTTTAATTGAAGAGAAAACTTCCCTTTGTACTCATGCAATGAACCTGCAAAGCGAACACTGACAAAAATGCATATGTTAATTTCTATACTTGTTTTCTTTCCCTTTTTTGTTGACTAGGATTAACATTCGGTTTTTATTTGTTAACTATCTGTAATTGTGCTTTTCGTTTTTGATTCCGAACTGCCGCCACTAAAATCTCAAACATTACAGCGTGCTCATTGCTATTTTAGAAAACCATAAAGACGGTTTTTCTGTTTTTTAGTTGCAAGTCAAACTGAGCAAAAGAAATTTTCGAGGGTGCTTCAGTCAATGTCTGAACGGATGAAGTTGGAGAGGAAAGAATGATTACAAACCTAATGCCTGAGCCGTCTGTTTGCTCAAAACGATTTAACCACTTTGATGAGAAACAAATAATGTAGCGAGTTACTATCGATTGTCAGTCGATCTGCAGCTGAGTAAATCTCGAAACCTTACTCTGCGCTCCTGAAACCTAATTTAATGACTGGAAATTCAAAACCGTGGGACAGTAGCTTTTCTAATTGTCAGTTACGTCCAATCTTATCACGTCTGAGAAATATTTTTCTTTTTTAGTGACTATCAGTGGATTATACTAATGTAGAAATGATTGTGAATATTGCAACTTTGGGGCGGAAACAGTACTTGGTGGACCGGCGAGGCCGGTAAGGCTGAAACAGAAGGGAATTAAAAATTAATTGAAATCGAAATCCGCGGAAATCGATTTCAGTTCAGTCGCTCGTTAGATCGGAATTGCACAAGGTTGAGGAACACACAATAACAATTACCAGTTTCTTTTTGTTTCTATTTAATAACTAAAAGTATATTTCAAAGCTGATAAGACCCATCGTATACAGAAGTTCCAGATGCATTGTTCGGACTATAGTTTTTTTTTTCACGAACTGTTTTATGGCACGCTTTTCACAACGGTTTTAGGAAAGAAACGTTTTGATGTTAAATAGTTAACGTAAATCGATTGAAAGAGAGTACCATGAACAGAGACTCCAATTCCAATTTAATCTAAGGAATTTTCCTGATTCAGCGCTGTTTTTGGTCTAGCCTGCGAAAACAGCCGTCCTTCTTCGCTCCCGGCCCGAATGGCGTTTCGAAAGCGAAGAAGGACGGCTGTTTTCGCAGGCTATTTTTGGTCGTGTGAAATAAAAACCGTTGGTACGAGTTCACTCCGGCTGCTCAATATTCAATATTCGCGGTTTCATTCCTCTTATCTCAAATCTCATATTTGTAAATCCTGATGAATTTTCACCGGGTATAAAGAAAGATTAACGATTACCCGTTCATTTGAGACGAAATACCGAATATAAACTTTGATTCCTGAACGAACCTAACGGTAATTTCATACCGGTGCCCTGTAAACGCGGTATGACTACTAGCTTAATTCATTGATTTAGAAAAACAAATTAAGAAGTCTAAGCCGTATATTACACTGACAAAATACGACGGCCATTTGAGGACACTAGGGAAATGCGGCGAATGAGTTCTACATTTCTTGAGCGTTCTCAAATGCCTTTCATTACTGACCTATAAAGATAAAAAAGACAACAAAACATAACAAAACAACACTAAATAAAAATGAGGGTCAAAAACTAAGGCGCGACGGTGCATTTAGCTCTAAATCTCTAATTGTTAAAACCGTTGGATGCCCGCTACCGCCGGTAGAACAAAGTTGAAAAACCAAGTAATTTAAACTTATCAAACGGAATTTTTAATTTCGTTTCATCTTGGTAATCCGCGTTGTGACGTTGTTATAGGAACACGACTTTTAAAAATAGATTCAATCATATGCTTTGCTTTAAAACTAATTTTCATATTTTCCCAAAGAGTTTGCTGGCAATTTGCTTCAAGATGTCTGTTCGCCCCAGTCGCCTCATGGTCTTTGTCATTCTCACTGTCTTACTACTTGGCTTGGAAGCTAAGCCGCTGCAGGAAACCTTTGACGCCAGCGAGGATTTCAACCTGAATGAAGCGCCACGACACCTCATAGAAGAAAAACGCAACAAAGGATCATCTGCTGAGGCAATACTGCAAAGATTTCAAAAAGCTAAAAGATGTAATAGATTTTTGCCGAAGTGGTTTTGTTGAAGGGATGGGGGATTATATTATTGAGAGGCTGGTTACTTACACTTTTATTCTTGGAATCTCTGTAATTCGCCTCAGAAAACATCGCTTAACTCTAACATAATACAAGATATAACTAGCAAAGAAAAGTGATAACGATTTAGAAAAGCCGAATAATTCAGAAGAATAAAAGTTAGATAGCTACCATACATGAACCATAAGTTTTAAAGCTGAATAAAAGAACGAATTGTGTGCTCCTCGTTTTGAACTCTGGGTTTCTCTATTGAGAAGATCCCTTTCCTGTTTTCTGCAGCGTTCTCTTGGTGTACGACCAACCCAGGCTGCTGAGAAAGGGAGGTGAAAGAACCGCGAGAGAGGAGGACATCGAGGACAGGGGGTAGAGGGGAAGGGAGGTGGGGGGGGGGGGAGTTGGTGTGTAAGAATGCTTTTAGCTCTTAGTGAGGGACTCGTGTGAATAGTCATCAAGTCTCCCGCACGCTTTCAATTAATTAAGAAAAAAAAATCTTCCGCTTCTCTTGCGTAAACAAACATCCCGCCAAATAATCAAGTGTCTCGTACGCTTTCAGCCAAAAAGATTTCTGCGCATCTCTTGGGTAAAAGTGAAGCCTTCAGCCAATCTTGGCTCATAGCTGCCGCCGCTTATCCCGGTTTCTGTAGCATGAAGCGGCTAGAAGTATTTCTACTTCCCCCGGACGGTATGCTAGTACATCACGGGGAACTCCCCTGCAATTTTGTTAGGTTTTCCCCAACAATTCGCCGGTACACATTTACACACTTGGGTGGATAAAGGTACTTCCGAGTGGAGTGTCTTGCCCAAGAACACAACACAACACAACGCAACGCAACGCAACGCAACGCAACACAACACAACACAATGTCTCCGGCCAGTGCTCGAACCTTGACCGCTCGCTCTGGAGTCGAGCGCACTAACCATGAGGAACCCGCACCTCCCACATCTCTTGGGTAAACAAACGTTTCATTAGGTAATCAAGTGTCTCGCATGCTTTTCGTCGAAAAAAATTCTCCTGCGTAAAAATTTTTTTTATCAAGCCTAACATTAGCGTGCATGTCTACCAACAAACCCCTTATTCAAGTCCTTTAGAGAAAAAATATTTCTCTTGCGTAAATAATAAATTTTAGATAAGTCTCCAAAAAGTAATTATTGCTTCGCTCTCTCACAGCTGCATTACACTTCTCTGCCTTGATTAAGCTTCGCGTTTTCCAAAACTCCTGTTTGTTTCTCTAAGCCTGGTTTTCAGTAGCGATGTAAGCACACGCGCAAGCACAAAGGCAAGCAATAGAGGATGACCCAAGTGAAAACGAAATTCGAAGCCAACACGAGCCCAAGCAAAATCACCCGAACCTTCCGCAATTTTGGAAAACTGTTCAGGCGCTAATCTGGATCCAGTGTTTTTTTTATTGGCCAAACATAACTACGTGTGGTAAATATCCTTGTGTTTATGTTATGCCTGAGCAATTTTTCGTTTTCACTTGTTGCAGCGCAATCGCAAGCATAAGCGCAAGCAAAAGGAAAAGAGAAAAAAATGACCCTTACTGTACGTGTGCTTATAAATTATGCCTCCGAAAAGACCGTTTTCACGGTGAATAAGAATTGTGTTTGCACTTGTGCTTGCGTCAGTTGTGAAAACCAGTTTTTATTATATTCTTGCTTTATTTCTACAAACTCTTCAGCTTTTACAAAATGAACAGTAAACGGAGTGTAAGCGCGTGATGCCATCAATTTCTCAAATCCAAAACTAAAGAGCCAAAGGTTTTATCGTCATCAGGCATAAGAAGTACTAAATTTATATCTGTTTACAGCTTTCCAGCTCAGTAGCGATCTTCGTTTGAACACCAGCGCATTTTGAATTTCGAAGTTAAGGCGGTGCTTGACATAAAGCTAAGATCGCATTTGTCGAAAAATATACACTTATCTCGTGATTTTTAGTCATTTTAGGAGCTTACGTGTGAGGAAAGTTGTTTGTGTAATTGTTTTTTGGCTCGGTTCAGAAAATCAGTCGAACAGATAGCCAAAGTGAGATCCATAGTTTTGCATACTAAGCTCTATAATTTTGCGCAGAACATTTCGACGAATATCTCAACTTTGAGACAATGCACAACCTTAAACTTGGAGAATTGCCTTCATTATTCTCGTCTATACTATCACAATTTCTTGAAAGTTTATCACTGCATGGTTTTTGATTTTATTTTTTACTACGTGACAATCCACACTTATATCAATCGAAAACAAACACAATCGCGGTTTTTTGCTTAATAATAAGAAAAAAATGCAGTCATCACGCTTTTGCTGCTTATTTTCTTCGTGTAATAAAGCGCCAACATGTTAGTATCATGATTAAAATTATTCTTGAACTTCAGAGCGGGAAAACTATACTGCGCAGCTTTCTGCGCATGGCTATCCCTGCCTGCAGGCTCAGGTAACAATGGCGAACTGATAATGAGGTACGCGTCGGAGGACGTCCTTCGGTTGATTCATTTATACTTGGGCAAGCATGAATGTTTTCGGCAATGCACAGTTAAGAAAACAAGGTTCCCCTGCCTGCTGAAAGGCTCTCTTGCTTTTATATTCAGTGGTTTGCTTATAAATATGCAATATGTGAAGAAGGTTTGTGGAAAAATTGTCCGTTTATTCCGAAATTTCCTGATGTATGAAGGGGAAATAAAGGGTTCGGAAAAACACGGATTTTCCACGAGAACATTACACCAGCTTCATTTTCCATTAGTGAGAAGAAAATGTTGCTACTTGCTGAATGGGAAAATTGAGAAAGCATATTTAGCTCGTAACTTCTTTTGTTTACCAGAACGACGAAATTCCCGCCTTTTTTTCAAACTTGGAGCCTGACCGTAACCAAAACTCACCCATGCCTATTACGCGTATTACGTTCTTCCGCTCTGAATTCTTGAACTTCTGTCAGTTGACATAGTCACGTGTCAACCTATCCAGTACTTAGCCAAATGGTTTAACCAGATTATTAGATAGACTATTATATTTGGTTGTCAAAGATAAGAACTTTATACCACATTCTCCGAATTCGGAAATATTTGATATTTCATGACAACCAATTGCTCTGGAAAAGTGTTGTTTTAAAATAACTTTTTTATTGTTAGTTGAAAACTGAGTATTTTCGATGATTTCCCAAGATAAAAATCCTGCTCTGTTTCGTGACCTGGAATTCGAGAAAATAATGAGTGAAATTTGTATGGCTATAAAACCTTCATTAATAGCACGGCTCTGAATACTTACGATCAATGCCTTAATAACCCTTTACCCTCTAAGGCAAACAGCAGTTTTTCCAAGTCGGCAAATAAAGACCCCCTGCCTGTGTACAATATACTATTTGACAGCCACTGATCAACTTATTTAACAATTGACATAAGCAGCCATGAAGGAGTTAGTCACAGTGAGAGAAACTGCTTTAAAAATGCAAAAATGAACGATTTCAAAAATGTATCAACCTTCCACTATAATAGGTGTAACCCTAAACTATAGCTTATTTAGCAGCTCTTAGTGCATAGCTTCACGTGAAACAAGTCTTGCATTCCATTTGCATCCCCCAAAATAGAACTAAAAGTTTGTAGGAGTGGTCAACCATGTCTTTGATAGGAGAAGGTCACAATTTTATGACTTCAATGAGTACAGCCAGGTGTTATAAACTTGCGTGATTCCGTGCAACAATGCCAAACAAGAAAAAAGAATATTCTTTCAATTTAATTCACTTTAAATTTAGTACAACAGTTTTTGCTCGTCTAATGCTTTCAACTTTTTGTCCGTAAACTGATGACCACTCACCTCTCAAGGGTATATGACCTTAAATACCCCTGCACGTGAGAGATTTACACTTCATCCATAAAAATACTTCTCCTCTGTTTGGATCTACCCAGACGTTGGCGGAATTCTGCTTAATTCGTCGCAAGTTTTATGTAATTGCTTCTTCGAGAAAACACTCTGAACCTACATTGTCCGATATTCATTATTACAGTTCCTGCCAACAGATTCTACCTGATCATCTTTTTCCAGCCTAATTTCGCGCAAGTAATTACTTTGGCCTCTCTGTTTCGTTAGCATTCATGATTCCTTCTTTCAATTTATCCATTGCTGGGTTATTGCACAGTTAAAGTTATCGTTATTGCCATGATGTCTGTTTAAATTACTCATTTTTCAATTTAGCGGGAGCAAATTGTTTTAATAAGTGTTTGTTCTTGTTTGTTAAGCCGACAAAATTATATTGTTTCGTTCATGTTTTATACCAATGCTTTGTTACACCCAAATTGTTAAATCATCGAAAAACATGTGGTCACAGAATCCGACAGGTCTCTCGGTCAGAAGAAAACTAACTTTTTCTGTTTTGCACTTGATTACGAAAGTACATAGAAAATACAGTTCAAAATTTTTACTAAAGGTTTTTATCATGAAGTAGTGGGATTTTCTTAGTTCCGGCTTTAAATTAATTACTAAACAGAAACATCACCGATAAAAAGCAAATAAAACCAACTACTCTTGAAATTAAGTTCGGCACTCTGTAATTTCAAGCAAGTACACCATTTGTCAGTTCAAACCTTGTTAGCATTAGGAAAGAAGCCATTTCCATTCTTTGAATCAGATCACGCTTTTGTGAGTCGTTTCCCGCCAATCTCATCTAGTTTTGTATCACAGGCGAAACCCGCCAAAATACACTTGGAACTTTTCCAAGTTTGTCTTCAGTATTACTGTGTTACTGATAGGAATGTTCACAGTCCAGAATCTCGAGAAAAAAAAGCACCAGATTTCCTGAAATTACACAGTTTCCTTACACCTGTTTTGATAAACTCAGTGTACAAAAACATTAATTGAAATTGTCGGTCACCGATACAACTCGACTGCGGAGGAAGCAAAATTGTCAGCAAGCTTAACGCCGAAACAAATATTAAAAAAAGGTCCCTCCTTTCCTTTCGTTCTATTCTATAAAAGCGGCAACTGAAATAAGTTCATTGGTAAGAGACGCCGTCACTTCATATAGTCGACGCAAGAGGGAAAGGGTCACGCATCGAGCTTGAACTGCTGTACTGTATAACAAGGTCAGTACATGCATTTTTTTAGCGTTCAGTTTCAGAAAGAAGCGTTATTTTTTAGATTACTATTTCGTATCTCGACTGTTTCTTTAGCCTGATAGATCGAAAAAAGATCGATTAGGGAACTCACACATATTTTAATATGATTTCTTAAAAGAAATCAAACGTGAGGAAACTTAAATCTGTAAAACTTCACGCAAATACTATACAATTGTGGATTCTTTGGGTCTCAACTACTGGGCTTATTTGCAGCGTTCTGATAATCAAGATTTGTAAAAAGTGTTCTCCTAATCATGATCATTCAGATCCAACCACAATGGTAGATTCGTGCTCGCTGTTAGATAACAACAGGAACAAAATAATCTGAGTTAGCTATTATAAACCAACGGCTAAATAATTTGAGAACTTATTACAGAATGATGTCAAAATATTTTAACTGACAATTTTGTTTCTAGCAAAATGAAACAAATAATCTGTCAACCTACTCAAAATTACGAAATTCCAATAACGTATACGATAATCTCCGACGCATAAATCAGTAGGTAACGAGAGTTTGTTATTAGCGTCCAGAATATACTGAGAATCATAATAGAAATGTAAGTTTTGAAACAAAGGTTCTGTTATTATCACATACGGGGCAAAATTACTGAATGCTGATTGGCTGAGGCAGAGGGCATTTTTTCTTAATCTTTGTAATTGCCCCTGGCAAAATTACTTGATGCTGATTGGCTGAGCACGCCTGCATTGAGTTGGTTTCCCGCTTCAAACGGATTTTGAAAAGAAATTTCAGAAACGCATCGCTTCTGAGTTTGAGCTAAACACGGTTATTTCATCTTAACGTGAAAGAGAATCAACATGCAACAAAGCGCAGTCTTTTGGTGGAAAAGCAAAAGGATTTTTCCGGCTAAAAATGCATTGATTCGCAGCCTGAAAAACGTTTGAGTGGAGACGGCTGGTGTTGCACGAGACAGAACTTCATGGCCGCCAAACTGAAAGTTAATTTCTTCGTTTTGCTTCGGGTCGCCTTATTAGTATTACAGCCATGGGCGTAGCCAGGATTTTTCAAAGGGGGGGTCACACTGACTCATACAGAGGGTACTCATCAGATTGTCACCTGAATATTGTAGGTTGTCTGCTTACAAAAAGGCTTACAAAGGGGGGGTCACGGGCACCCCAGGACCCCCCTGGCTACGCCCTTGATTACAGCTCACTTTATCGGCGTAAAAACAGCGTAAATTTTGTTGGTACGTGAAGTTTTCACAGTGCAAAGGGCAGTTTTGGATTCAAGAAGT
>JAHPZR010054789.1:0-51288 GCA_019787425.1 Platygyra sinensis | reverse complement strand
TCACAAGATATGCTTCTGCTGATTCCTCTCGCAGAGGATGAGAAAAATTCAGAGAGGAAAACCAAAGTCAGTAGAACTTTAAAGGTATGATCCATTTGGAACCCGTAGAGACGGTACCATTTACTTTGAACTTCAAATCGGCGACGTTACCGTATAGAGATTCTATGGTGCCTGGTGAATTATTAACGCTGTGGGTCGGAAGCGTCGAATTGATCAAATATAAAGTTCCATTTGAACTGTTGTTTTTGTGATCAAAGTTCCGCATTCCAGTGTCAGACAAGCTATTGGTTTTGTTGATCGTGGAATGATTGTCAGCTAATTCCGTGAAATTTCCCAATGATGTTCCATTCGAGAATATTGTAACAATCGATGCACCTGTTGTGGCAATTTCTCCTGATTTTGTTGATCCATTTAGTTGACTAAAGTTGGATCCATTTACTCTCGAAATACTGTGATTGAACGCCATCTTCTCGCAGTTGTAGGCCCTAAAATTTTTTGTGGACACAGCTGTGTTTGTTAGTCCAAGAGAAATGTTGGAAATCACAGCAGCCAATAGTAACCCAAGAAAAATGAACTTCCTCTTGTCGGTCTTTTCCGCTAGAATTCGCATCAAAGGGGAAGCCCAAAAGGATACCAAATGTCTCGTGCATCCTAAAATACCGCTTTGAAAGGCTGTCAGTCCAATAAAACGATAGTACATTGGCAAAAACGGCAGCAAGTTCGTTTCGCCCGCGGACAAGAACAGGTTGAATAGCTTTGTTGGCAGTAGCGAACGGTTGATCAGAGGTAGCTTCTTACGGTGAAATCCTTGGGCTTCCATTTCATATGTAATTCCTGAAGCTAGGAAGCCATTATAAGATCGTCCGTTTTCCAATGTAGTTTAACTCATTTTGTTTACAACATCGCTCAGCTGATCGCCGAATTGCGGACAACTCACCGAAACGTGGCGCGTGCTCATTTGAATTACATGAAACGTGGCTAGCTCCCAGTCTACTCGCGCGGGCCACTGCAAACGGCTTGCATTTGGCCACGGCCACATCACATAGGCTCGCAATGTGTACGTACTTCTTTTGTGGCTGGAACGACTTCCATTTCAAAGTTGCGTGTGGCAGGAAAATTTTTCGAGGGTTTTTTTTTTGCGATTTTGTTTTTTGTTCCTCGATCCGCAAAAATAAATTCCCAAAAGGAAAATTTTTCACAAAAATTTTCTCTGTAAAAAATAACTCTAATGGCGAAATTATATATGCAAAAATTACATGAAGTATCTTGAATTTGTTTATTTAGGCCATCTTCGCTCCTGATGGGGAACATAGGGGTCAACCATTGACCTCCACCTGAGTCTATTTTCGGCAGTTCTCCGGCCTAGCCTTTGTTCAAGTTATGAATCTCAGTGTCATTTATTTAAAACGTCTCTTTCGTCATCATCATCATTTATTAAAATAATTGAAATTTAACAAATCTTTCGTTGAGAAACGAACTTCGAGGGATGTGCATCAAGTAGTGCTGTAGTGTTTGAGGTTCCATTGCTAGAACAAACAGCCACATCTCCAAGTGATGAATCCTAGTGTCATTTATTTAAAACGTCTCTTTCGTTCAGAAAAACAATTCGAGGATGTGCATCAAGCAGTACTGTAGTGTTTGATGTTCCATTGCTAGAACAAACAGCTACCAGTACGGCAAGGTGTGATTGAAATATAGATAATGAACAATTATTGGATGATCGAGGTTTTTGAGGTAAGGGTCATCAGCCTCACGGTAGGGCGAACATGTGACCAGATTCAAAGCTTTAATCGAAACCTAAACAAAATTTGTTTTTGTCTCGCTAACGTTTTTATCAAATTGTCAAGGAACGTCACTCAATAGACTAGCCACAAGTCGACCTCATGAATTTTAGGGTAGAATATGTTAGAAGCGGCCGAGCGAGCGACGAAGTCGCGAGAGTATTAGAGCTGAGAGGTTGACCGTATCAGGAAATACGACAGCCATCACATTGGCTATTCGGTCAGTCAGGGGTTTTTAAACGAAGACAATTGTTGGAAAATCGGCTTGGCCATGCACTCAACAATTTGCACTAAAACTGATACACACGACAGGCGTAATAGTAAATAACTGTAATTAGTAGAATTCTACTAGTATACTAATGCAAATGTTGTAATCTGATTGGCTGAGCTACTCGTATACTATAAGCCATTATAGTTCACCACTAAATTTTCTCCGATTCTTATTGGCTTACATTGACCACGTGACGCGATAGTGTTCATCCGCGGAGGGCCACTATCAGCCCATAGTGCCCGTCCGCCGAAAATACCCGGATGGATAGTAGTCGTCCGTTAAAATTTTGCTGTAAATAAGCGGGTTTCGTAGAAAATAAATAACTAAAATTGTTTTAAGATTTTTGTCTGTTTTCTTTTTTAAATTTTATATTTGGCTTTCACGGCTTTCGTCTCGAAATCTTTAAAATAATTCAATTGAAGTCTAATTGATTTTTTGAACTAGCGTGCGGAAGAAAATTTAGTGGTGAACAATAAAGACAATAGAGTGTTTATGTCTCGGAACTATCGTTCTGATAGTTGCCCCTTGGAAATTTGATGTTCTTAAAACTAGCATATTTGCCCTCGAAGCTTCGCTTCTCGGGCAAATATTTGTTTTAAGAACATCAAATTTCCGCGGGGCAACTATCAGCCGATAGTTCCTCGACAGAAACACTCTATTGTTTAATTAGAGTACAGTGGCTGAGGGTTGTCCACGAAATGCAATATTCAGTATAGTTTTTCCGAAGTTTTGGAAGGAATTTTAGATGTAAACGGGTAATTAAATTCCCGAGAAGACTAAAAGAAGCACAATTACGGTTTCTTGACTTCATAAAAACTTGAAAATATTGAAAGAGCGGGTGCGCGCGTAAACAACCACAAATTTTCCAAGGACAGTTCGATACGTGCAACTTTGTTTAACGGTAAAGTTCAATAATGCGTGGGAAAGTCATTGGAAACCGTTATTTGCGTTAATTTCAGTTAAAATTCTACTAAAACAATTAGATTATTCGCTCTCGATTTCTATGAGGCGATAGTCGGCCTCATCAACTATCACCTCATAGAAATCTGGAGCTCATAATCTAGTTGTTAATTAGTATGTTACTTTTACTCTGTATCCGGCTGATATGACGATAGTAAAATTATATATTTTATTTTTGCGTCAAAATTATGTTATAATTGTTGAAGTGTTGGTCCTCTTTGAAACTGGAAACGAAATCATGAAATAACTGTGAAAGATAATCAGTGTACTTAGCAACGGATTGGAAACGGAAATCTTCATATTGTAATCACGTTGTTAATTTGAATTTTAATGACACAATGATCAAGGTTCTTCGCGGGCAGTGATCGGTGGAACCCATTTTTTTATCAGTCTATGCAAACATAGAAATTTGGTTGGATTTTTTATTTCGTGTATCAGAAAGAAACAAAAAAAAAATGTGCGTCGATATTTTTACAGAGTTAACTCTGAAATGAAAAAATATCGACTTTTTCTTATAAGAGAACACCCGTGAAGAACACCCGCGAAAAACTGTTGTGAACGCTCAAGCCGTCGACGATAATTTTTCACAACTTTGCTCTTTCTTGTACGCACCTACTCGTATGAAAACTTGTCCGAAAGCCGAAAAATAGTCTGTCTCCCATCAGTCCGTGCAGCTTAGTAGTAGCGTGTTCTATTGATCGGTTTGAGTGAGAGATTGACTATGATCCCTTGTTTGAGGAACGCCATTGATTCGACCCCTCTGGGATAACTTTTTACCAAAGACTCTCACTTTCATCATCATTAATCATTTTTATGGAAAATACTTTGTATTTCTTTCATGAAACATTGTGCAGCTATCATGTCAAAAGACGTGGATGACGTATTCTGTCTGTATTTTCCATTTCCCCATAATTCACATACCCTGGTTGCCAAAGGCTTTCCATGCGCGGTTTCCCGTTTTTTTCGTCGCTGGTGTCTTCGGTCGAACAACGCGAGAAAAACCTCTGGTACCCAGGGTATAATTCAGACGGTTTGCCCCTCAAATTGAGCATAAACTATTGTTGTTAAATGAACATTCTTGAGAGGTCTTCAAATTCACACAAGATTTGGGAGACAAACAGAGTGAATTATGGGGAATTGGAAGATAGAGAATCCCACAAGAAACGTTCTTCAGCAAAACAAACCTGTGCGTAATAAGAATTTACTGACTCTGAGGTGAGAAAGTCATCATTGAATGTGACACGTGTCGCTGCACGTGCTTTATTTGGTAGCAGGTGAGATCACGTTTTCTCTATTCATGTTTGTGCGCGACCTGTGCTTGTTCCAGTACAAGGCAGGGGTTGAAGATTCACCCACCGCTGTTACCATCGTATCGCGAAGCCAATCTTAATCGGTCTCCAAACATCGTTTTAAAATGTTAAACGTTCAAGTTTATTCACAAAGAGTTTGACTGAAAATAGAACAAAAATAAACAATTTATTTACAGCATTTGACGGAGAGAACTAACTACAAAGAACACAAACTTACAGCTTTTTCCCGAAATGATTATGAATTATTGACCTCTGGCGGACGATGATCGCGAAAACAAAACTTACAAGAATAGCGACATCGACTCGCTTATGTAACTCGAAAATATTAGTTTACCTGTTGCTCAAGAATTTGAACTACTAGTCTTATTAGCATATTTGATCTTACACGCGCGCGAAAATACCAGGTATCCCAATGGACCTCTTGTAAGGCTAATAGCCCTTTTCACGGTTAACCCTGCTCATTTGCATTAGAATGAAATTTAGCATGTATGTGAGGCAATTTCGGGCTATTTTGCAGTTTTAGCCCGAAATTGCCTCGCATTCACGCTAAATCACATTGTAATGCAAATGAGAAAAATTAACCGTGAAAAGGGCTATTAGCCAGAGTGTTAGAACCGCTTGTATTTTAATAATGTAAGCATGTTTTCTGCTATTCACGGTGGAGTTACAGTTATTTGAATAAAATAAACAATAGAAGACGCATTGAAAAACTGTGTTCAGATGGCGTTCATTACTATAGGTTGCCGTAGGCGAACCCAGTCATAAAATGGGAACGGGGCTGTCTCCTGTGTCGAAAAATGACTAAATTGCGCAATAGCTACTTATAAGACATTGCGTGTGTGCTTTGTTTTCCTCGCGTCTTTCAAACGACGGAAGAATATATTTTTGGTCGATCAGAAGACTGTTTGTGCTGCCAGTTTTTGGAGTAGAAACTTCAGGTTGATTTAACAGTGAGACAAGTGCATTCAGAGTGAACTTATTTCAACTTTTGCACAGTACTGTTGGTCGATTGGAAGAGTTCATAGTGGAAACCTTTACAGTGAAACTTTCTGAGTGATTCAGTCAGTTATTGCTTTTTATCGGAGGCTATTTAGCTACGCAGATGAATTCAACAAACGCGGAATCGGCGAGGTACAGTCATTCACTGAGTGATTATTTCAATCCAATGCCTGATATAAGCAACGATATCTTCCCGAAGAAACTCAGTGAAACAAGATAACATAGGAACACTCAGTTGAACTGAATTTTTGTAATAAATGTTAAAATGTTTTATTGGTTGTATTTTGAACTTGTTCGAAGCCTAGTATAATTTCGGGCACTGTTTACAGTCATAGTTGTGAACTTAGCAAAGGAACTGACACTAAGGCGAAATATGACCCGTGAAATTTTTATTCGAAGGGAGTAACAATATGGTTAGTGGCGTTGACAGTGCGAAGAAAGGTACATAGTTGTTTCTTATTGAAGAAAGTTACATTAATAAAGAATCAGAAAAACAATTGAGACTTTGATATGATCAGTTTATTTCTTCTAAATATGTTACTGTTAGGCGGCTAAAAGAATGCAAAATTTACCGCGGGGGGTAACCCTGCGATGGACTAGCATTCCATTCACTCATACTCCTGGCTCAATGCTCCATGCTACAGAATTAAACTAGATATAACCACAGTCCGCTTGACTTGTATGCGGACTCCTTTATGTAAAATCATTATATGCGTTAAAATTCCACATTTAAATAGAGGCAGTCATTTTGCCTAAACAACAAGTACATCAATGAGAAAGGTAACTGCTTGAGTTTAACACATCAACATTGACAAAACCTCCAGCTTTTCCTTGATTCTTTCATATTTTTCCATCTTCTATTTTTCAGAAATTTCACTGTGTATAACTGATTCGCGCTTACGTAGCGAAGCGTTACTTTAATTTGAAGGCTACTGGAGATGTACAGATTACCGCTTTATTTTTGAACTCGTCGCCAACGGTGACATAATTGACAACAGTCAAAAATTCTGTTGGGTAATCCACACATCTTTACACGGCTCTTTACATAATCTTTTAGCGGATGTATTCGGATTATTGCAAGGCGAGTATTTAAATGTGTTACGCCTATTTATATAAAAGGGGCTAATTCGTCGCCAGGTCCTTTGCGACTGCATTTTGGCGCCAAAACGGTACAGCTACACACAAGGCTATTTACGTGAAGTACAAATTGAAAATTTTCACTGCACTAGCGCAAATCAATAACAGTTATTAACTGAATCTAAGACATGCCATTGTAATATTTAGGTTTCCACGCACCATACACAATTCACGATTTTCTTTTTCCAATTCTGAAATATTTACTATCATAAATGCAACCCAGTTACGCTTCCTAAAGCATCTTGTTTTATTTGAGTGGCGCAGTTAATAAGGGTCTATCACCGGCTGTCGCACATACCGCAAGCCGCCATATTTTGTTTTTCCGAAACTAAGGCAGGACCTGTTGTTTTCTTCTAAAAAACAAAACGTAGGACAGTTATCATCACAGCCAATCATCAGTAACAGTGCGGAAGAAATTCTTTATGATATGTTAGCTCAATAACCGTATTTCTCAGTCCGCACAAAGACTACAATTGTTTCTGACTCCATTCAGTAACCAGCGAACAAAACGTTTTGACGTCTAATGACAGTCGGCTTCGCGACATAATTTCTTAACCGTAAATCGCCAGATAAATGTGAATGTACCTGAGAAACGGCACTCAAAATTGGCTTAACCCGGCAAACCACCACAGTGTAATAGAGCCCCAGTCCTACATGCACCCAGTAGTCAAAGAACGGAGACAGAGAATGAGACCAAAAGGGATGGATCGCCCTCACAGGTATCATCAGAGATCATCAGGATTTGTAATGTTCGTTCCATTTCTGGATTCAAGCTCTCTTTAAAAATTGGTTCATGCTATTAGCGTGCACTATCGAGTTATAGAGCACGCGGGAAGTTTGGAGAGCACGAAAGGAGCGTAAGAGTTTCCCAAGGCGATAGCCGAGGGCAACTCTAGCTTCTTGACTGCTCTCCAAACTTCCCGCGTGCTCCATAACTCGATAGTGCACGCTAATAGCATGAACCAATTGTTTTATAACATAGCTGGTGGAATTGTGCGTCAAATCCGCCACGAAAAACGGACAGCAATATCAGAAGTGGTTGTTCGCGTTAAGAGAAAGATTAAGCAAAATAGGAATTAGTTTTAGTTCAATTTTTCTGTTGAAAACTCGAGTTTTATATTTAATGATTTTAAAACGGAAAGATTTAAGCTTAACTGTAAGGTTGAAACAGACCAGTTTGTCATTTGTTTTGTTTTACCCGAGTGTCTTTCTGTTAAAATTTGTTGCATTTCACCCTCGGACAGTGAAGCGAATCGTGACGGCACTCATGCCGCGTCTCCTTTTCCGTTGTTTTTCTCTTATTCGGCTCATTTAAGAACTCTAGCCCAAGAGAAAAGGTCGGAAAATTGTCTTCGTTTTGGGACAAGTGGGCCGAGACTCTGTTTGTATTCATTATTGTCGCGAAATATAATATTTTTCCCTGCGCTGATAATGACCGCTCGCACGAAAATAAAAAAGTTCTGGCGAAGCGATTTGCTCACGCCATCAGCGTGCACTATCGGGATTTTGAGCACGCTTACGTACACTGAATTTGATTGCGTGGCTCTGCAAGCTATGTTATAACAGTAATTGGCATAAGAATGCGACGCTAGATTCAAGTTATTTCTGTAATGGATTTTAACCCCAGCAATCCGTATTACCTACAATGCATACATAAGTTTTATTTTCTGTTTTCAATTAGAATTACAGTATACAACTGAAGCTGATTCAGGAATAATATAATTCTCTGGAGCTTCGTCAAGGCTGGTGTGTCAGCTTGAAAAATCAGCTGAAAGTTTTCAAGTATGTTGTACGGTGGCCCGGTTGGGCCCCGGTTGAAGGTAGCTGAAGGCCTTGGAGGTACAGGTCACGTTTCAAGGAACATAAAGCGGTCATCTCACGGTTTGTCCAGTTGCAGGTACGATCTTTCACAGGTGATGAACACAAGTCAATCGGAATTGAAGTTGTAGTTCACGGTAGATTCTATTTTCGGTCGCAGATAATTTTTTATGGAAAATATGAAACACAGTTCACAGCTCACAGCTAATAACAGATCACATTTCAATATCCCTTTTCACAGTTAGCTTTGCTCATTTACATTACAATAAAATCTAGAATGTATGCGAGGCAATAGCGAAGCGCGCGAAGTCTAAAAATAGAATGCAAATCACCGAATTCCCCGCGAGACTCAGTCGACATGAGCTTTTTCTGAGGGAAATACAGGGAATGTAAGCGAAATTTTTGTTTCACAAGTGTTTTAGGAACACCGGCTTTTGTCCTTAAAGAAATGTTCAAAATCATCCACCATTCCAGTTTGTTTGTCTGAGTCTTGTCTGAGTCATGACGTCACTCGCGCGCTTCGCTATTGGGACTATTTTGTAGTTTTAACCCGAAATTGCCTCGCATCCACGTTGGATTACATTGTAATGCTAATGAGAAAAATTAACCAGGGGCTATTACATGCCATTTAAATTGCAGAAATGCAAAAAAATATGAAAAATATAAAAATTCCCTTACTCACCTTTGATTCCACCGATGGTGAATTTTGTAGCTAATTTTTACACCTATTTGTCATAACAATACAGTTTGAGGTCAATGAAAAACAAATATATATTTGTACATTGTCAGTGCAGGTTAATTTTCGAGGAACTTTTATGGTAAAGGTGGGAACTTGCTGTCTTGGTAATTGATCTTTAACCTAGCGTGCTAAATTAGAGTAGAACTATGCTTTCCTTTGAGATAAATTCAATAAAGATCCAGTTCAAAGTCAATGATCCAAATTCACTTGGATCACTGATTCTTATCCCAAAGGGTTCGTAATATCTCTTTCAGCGCCAGGTGCAATTTAAAAAAACGCATTTAAATAATTTATTGGTCTCATTTGATCTAACTTCTAGTGTCATTGACTTCATTTTTCCTGCGCTGGTAGATAATAGATTCGCCCGTATTCCCTGAACTACAAGTAGCTTTTAATCTAGCCTTGGTATGCTATCCCACATGTGCTGAGGAGTTAAAAGTCAACTGAGAATAAGTTAAAACATCTTTTGATTTGATGGTATACGACATAACGTAAAGATGCGGCGTCAAGCGCATATTTATATGCGAAGTCTTATGTAATAGAGTTGTTGGATATACTCGGTATTATTCAACAAAAAACTGCAAATGTAGCTCAAAACTACTTTCAGTTTAAAGGGGCTCAGTCACGGTATTTTGAGTTATTTTGAGCATCGACAAAATTACCGTTAAATTAAAGGAAACCTGAAAATAATACTTCACAAAGATAGAAAAACATCAAAGAGATGATAACAAACCATAAAGGAACAAGGATGGCTAAGGATGGAGAAGATTGACACGGATTGCAAACAGCGAAATTAAAAAGTTTCACGGTTAAACGGTTTGAAAAGTTTAGCTAAACTTTAGCTAAAATTCAGGTTCTATTTGTCACTCGCCAAATGGTCGCCACTTATAATTAGGAAGTTAGAATCATTTATTCAACTTCACCACTGTCAGTAGCGTTGAAAATCTGTCTCAACAGGACAATGGGAAGCCCAGCTTAAATTCTATCAGACAATGATGTATGTGTAATTTCTATTGTTTGTGATATCATTCTATGTGTTTTGTTTTTATTGGTATGAGCTAGAACTAGTTAGCCAATCAGAAAAATTGTTTAATAAACCTTGTCATTTATTCGAAGGCTTGTGGATTTCGCTCTGAATATTGTTGTTAATCTTTGAAGAGTAAGCAGAGACGAAAGTTAATTCTTTTTAAACAAGTGTTTGTAACGAGCTGCGTTGAACACCTTTAACTAAATCGCCAGACAGGATGAAGTGGAGAATTTCTCCACTTTTCCAGATCATCATCTTTACATTTTTCTCAGAGAAAATTCAGGTATAGAATTGTTCGCTTTCTAAATTATGTTCGTACTTTTTTACCATTTCTTTTACTGTACTGATTAATTTTATTTCTCCTTTGCAGGCTTCAAGGCAGTGTCCAGACGAGGTTCCCTGTAAGTACAAATTTGTTATCCCTAAACTTGAAAACATACTTATTTTGAGAAAATAAAGTGAGAAAGTGTAATGATAAGAACTTTCTCTCCTGGCTAATAAAGAAGAAAGCGTATCTGTAGGTTTGTTCTATTTTTTAATTACACATCAAAGCATATCTAGTTGTACGATTTAGTTTACAGACTGGAACGCTTTTTATTCTGAATTTTTTCAGGAAAATTTCAAAACTTCTTAAATCTCTCTTTCTACTGTCTGCAGGCTGGGAAATTGATAAATAAATTATGAGTTATGTGTAGTACTACTTAATTAAAAACAAATTTTTGAAAAAATGCTGTAGAAGTTACCAATAGAACTAAAAGTCGAACTATCTTAGCTAGAACTTCTTTTGGCTTTTTTTTTTCCTACTTAAAACTGTTTAACCAAATTACCAAACGTTTTATCGGAGAAGTCACTTTTTATAGCAACTGCGTTTAGTCAATTCCTCTTGTATATGTTTTCTTACCGTCTAAATAATCACGAAACTGTCTCCGACCGAGTTATGCTACCACAGTTTATAAATTAAGTTTAAGATCGAAGTGATTTTTACATGCATACGTGTGAGTGAGTGTTATAGAGACCGAGGATAAAGGTCTAGAGCATGCGGCTGAAAAATTTCTGTTGTTGCGCAATTTTCTTGAATGCACATGCTGTACTTCCAAATTTTCGCTTTTTCGCCATGATTTATGAATCTTCCGAGAAAGTTGAGCACCGTGTGCAAAAAAATCGGAAACAAAATCAAGTAAGGCGCCTTAACCAGGATCACTGAACATATTAAAGAGTGAAACAAGTTGCCGAAGACAATTCGCGCACGAGTGTAAGATAATTAAGTTTTTCTCTTGGTCACGTAGAGTAAGCGCATTACTGAAAGCACCGAACATCACTACAGAGTCTCATACAACAACTGCGTTTGAACTAGTTGTTCACTCTCATCTGCAGAGAAAAATAATTTTGCAAACTCACTAGGTATGAATTGACAACCGCGACGAGAATCGTGTACTTACGGTTAACTGTATTTTTTTTTAGATGAAACTTACGTAAGAGCAATATTAAACCCTCGGGGCTTATTTCTTTTCAACAGGTCGCGCGGGAGGCGTTAATCGCTAAACAGTGCTTCGTACTAACAAAAAATGTTTCTGTGGGACGGCTTAAGAGAGCTTTTACAGTTTCGCGGCTTTCTTTGCGAAGTCATTTTTGTTAATTAGCTACTAAACCGAAGACTTTCTTCATAAATTATAAATTTGGTTTTAGTTTTGAATTTGACATAACAGTCATATCAAGCTCTCAGAGGGATAATTTCCTTTTAGTAACATTTTAAGGAAGGATTTAAAATAAGGTAATTTACGGTGTTGGTTTTCACCCCAACGCCAAATTTCTCCACAACCGATCGCGCGAGTTAATTATTATCAGCTATCAGTTAACCTGATCTGTAGTATGTATGGGTTATTGACCAAGTGTGAGGTCAAGATGGCTGGATATTGGCCAAGTTCTTTTTTTGCGTGTTTATGGACCGAGACGAAGTCGAGGTCCATAAACTCGCAAAAAAAAGAACGAGGCCAATATCCAGCCATCTTGACCGAACAAACTTGGTCAATAAAGGATTTACTATATGGCTTTTGGTGAAATTTTGCTTTCGGGATGCAGCGGGTAGTCCCGAGCGGGCAAGATGGCTCATCTTGCCCGCTCGGGTAGCCAATCACAGCGCGCGATTTGGTTCATCTTGCCCGCTCACGGAGCTAGCCATATAATAAATATATATACACCTAATTGCAATAACGTTGTCATAGAAAAAAGCAAAAAGCAAAAAGCAAAAGCCAAATAGGAATTAAGAGCGTGTCCGTGTAAGAACCGACGACTCAAATTTTCGTGGAAAATGGATTGCCTTCATTTTTTGTACACAAGTCAAACAACATATGCAATGAACGAAAATGGCCTTTATTTCGATAGATTCGCTTTTTTAATTTTTTGAGGAATTTTTTTTTGTTGGCACCCCGAAAACTACACAAACCGGAAATTGAAACCCCAAAAATTGGGGGTTACGTTATGCTTGCTCAAACTTTGCAGATTTGATAAAACAACCTAATTCTTTCACAATTACTGCATAATTCTTTCTTCTTTCCACACAACTAAAAACTATCTGCTTATCTTAAACGCAAGCAAAGTTATGTCGTCTTAACGTGATCCGCTTAAAGATGACTTTGCCATCTTTGCTGACATAGCCTCCAAACAAACAGATTTTTTTCAAAAGTGGGACCTCTTCACGAATGATGACTGTTATCAGCGTAATGTACTAAGCCTAAGCTACAATTATCTGTATTAAAAGTTGTGGGCACTCATAATTTTGATACGCAAAAAATTGGACAAAGTAGCGGAAATTTCAACAATTTGTGTGGAAATGACGAATCTCATCCGTTGCCTAAAAAGCGGTTTTGAGTTTCTCAGCGAAGTTTTAGACATTACCTGAGTAGATTTATTGAGTTTTAACGCTTGGTGAACTCGATGAGACTTATTTTACGCCAAAATATCGAAAAATATCTCAAGCCTCGCGTTTCTTTTGACTGACCACTACCGATCGTCATTACGACCGTTCCGTCACGCATCACGCATTCTTGGTTGAAGAAGGCGTTGATTTAAAATGTCTTATCCCCATAGAAATGAGCAGCCTTTTATGATTATTTCATACGTTTTCAACACCTTTCCTTTTATTTTCTTGTTTCTTTTTATAAGATTGCTGTAATATTAATTCTAGTTGAGCCATCGCCGAAGCCGGTAGTGTAAACAGTTGGGGTCAATGTCAACAACATTCGTTCGCTAACTCACATTTGACCGTTCGGGAGACTCTTTTCCGCTAATAATTAAAGTTGCTAATAAATCAGGAGAGCTCATAGAGAGATTTTTACCCTAACTGATATCCGAAATAGACCTTTTTACGGATGCCATGCCTTTCCGATGCTTCTAATTAAACAACAAATATGCCTAAGACACCGCTTGATTTGATGTCGAGTAAATCGAGTAACATGATACTGTGGTTCACCAAGACAAGTATTCGTATCAGACTCATAAAAGTATGGCATCCCAGTCTTGCCAATTTTTAAAAAATTATAGGGCATACTAGATTAAGACAGAGTTTCCTCTTCATAGTATTCTTAGAGAAACCAATTTTGACACCTGAATAACCCGGACACGCAGTTTTGTGCAATTCGCAAACGATTTCCTTGGAAGCATTGCACAGCTAAATCCACTACTTTTAAAAAAAATTGTAATATTTTTTAACTTCCACACGGTCGTTTTGCTTTCCTGTCAAAGTTTTACAAGGGGAAATATAACCAAGTATCAGACACATCCACGTGCTATTGTCTAAAATGGGGCTCGCGGCATTGCCTTTTTGGTTTGATGTTTAGGGAAATATCAATTTTATTGCTTCATTACTCTGGTAATAAAAGTCATTCTTTACATGCAGTGATTCAAGGTTTAAGTTAGGGTTGTGCGAGTGACCGTCCAGTAGCAAATGTGGGGCCACATGACCTATTCCACTAGGGGGTCTGGGGGTTTCATGCCCCCGAAAACATTTTGCAAAATTGAAGCAATTTTTGGTGCGTTTACCACGATTTTCAGCCGAAACATTTATAAAATGTATCGTTTGGACTTGAACAATGATAATGCGTCGTTTACCTAGCTAGCCAATAACCTAAACTAGATTGAAACAGCCCTAAACACACATTTGTGTTAACACCTCCTTGAGTGCCTGCCGGATTACGACGTTTCTTGGCGGTCATCTTAGGAGAAGTGTATAGGTGTACACCTCTGTAGCCACAATCGTCATTTATAAATGGTAAAGACTTGTTTCCATATCTCAAAGTTCTCTCTCCCTATTCACTTACACTTACATGAAATTTCTAAGTTTCTTGACACAGAGACTTAGTTTCTGCACAACAAATGTTGTCTAAGTGCAAGTCTCTTCAATTATAAAGGGAAAAAAATGTTCTTTGTGACGGGAGGGATTCGAACCCGGGGTGTCAGATCGGTAGTCTTCTCTCCTAACAACTAGACCACCGAGGATTCGCTGCAAGATTTCGATTTGATTTAAGTAGTAATCCGAACACCCGAACCTATAAAGAAGCTAACCATTAACCCTAATCCTAATCAGTATTTTCAGTGTTTAGGCCTAATCAGTATTTTCAGTGCTTAGGCCTAATCAGTATTTTCAGTGCTTAGGCCTAATCAGTACTTTCAGTGCTTAGGCCTAATCAGTATTTTCAGTGCTTAGGCCTAATCAGTACTTTCAGTGCTTAGGCCTAATCAGTATTTTCAGTGCTTAGGCCTAATCAGTATTTTCAGTGCTTAGGCCTAATCAGTACTTTCAGTGCTTAGGCCTAATCAGTATTTTCAGTGCTTAGGCCTAATCAGTACTTTCAGTGCTTAGGCCTAATCAGTATTTTCAGTGCCTAGGCCTAATCAGTATTTAGTTTGTGTATGCATCACAACGTATCCAAGGGCATTTTGAGATATGGAAACAAGTCCTAACCTTTATAAATGTCAGTTGTGAAATCACACCTATATTTCGAGGCTTTTAAACTGACACGGTATGTGGGCGGTTTTTCAGAATCACTTTTAAGCCATGGTTATCCACAACAGGTTTTCTGCAAGTGTGTTTGGCTATCATTGTCCAAGGTGAGGTTGCTACACACGAAATGTATCAGACTTGAAAGGGAAAATGTCCGTTTTCTTTATCGTAGAGAATTCCACCAGGACCAAGCAATTAAAACTGCGGTACTGAAGTGGCTGCCAAAGCTGTTTAAGGCCTGGGTCAGGAATGTAAAGTAGAATTATGGTTGGGCAGCTATATCTCTTGTTTTATTTGTTTTAACAAGCTGAACTTTTCCCTGATTATAAAGCTCGACGTCCTGCCTTGCCTTAACATATTATTCTGAACACTTTACATGCTACGTAATCATTTTGTTAAAATTTGGTAAATCGGCGAATTGGTGGTGAATCTATCATATTGATCATTAAAATATAGATAGGACCCTGCGCGCTCTCTGATTGGTCAAAAACCCATGTTTTATCAGAGTATAAAACATAGAAAAGGCGTGTTATATTGTTTTGCGCGCGTAAAATCTATATTTTAAAGCAAATGAAGAAACCTAAGCCGTGTATTACATTGTGATAAAACACTCCGGTCATTCGAGAACACTCGAGAAATGTAGAAAACACTCGCCTGCGGCTCGTGATTTCTACATTTCCCTCGTGTTCTCAAATGACCATCGTGTTTTATCACAGTGTAATACACGGCGTAGGCTTCTTTATTTGTTAAATGAATAAGCCATTTCGATGAAAATTAAAATATCTGCCTTGCTGTGTTTTCATTTTTAGCAGATATAAATGATCAGAAGTCGAATTTTGTTAAAAAAACACCTTTCACCCTATAATTTTTTGCTGCGAAAAGAGGAACGGTCATTCCAAACGTGAGAGGATGAAAATAATTGCCCTGCATCTAAAACGCGCGTTTGCTGGATGATATTACTAAAAACCGCTACCAATTCCTCAAATAACGGCTATTTTCCGCTAAGCCTCACGTGACATGTCACGTGACCTGTCAGAAGTACCAATTCTACTTTGAAATTTTCAGGACGTTAAAATCTTACTGTCTGCTAAATCTGGTTCCATTGCCATTTATACCTTTAGAAATATAATTAATAGATTATTTTCACCAGTAAAAGCCTTTGACCCAGGCACTAAACTACATGAGTCAGGTGGGTACAGTTTGTAAGCCCGACAATGTAATTCATCACTCTGCTGGAATTTTTTTTTTTTCACTTCGTCTTTGCGCATTTTTTTCAGTCATCCTCCCTGGCATGAATATTTTTTCTCCCCACACTACCCCCTCATCACATTTCTAATGGTCCGTCCCTTTCGAAAACTACTATTGCGAGATTTCACCAGAAGGCTCTTTTGACGTCGTTCAACGTGGCCTTTGTGCCAATATCTCGTTCACGTTTCAAGCAACGCCAAATCCCTCCACTTAGAACATTTACCAATGTTTTGCGGGTTTAGTAAATTTTTGGGTGATTTTTGGGCATTTCGTGAAAGAGATATTTTTTCTTGAAAGATAGATTAAATTGAGGAAAATATGAAATGTTGAAGATTTGATGGATTTGGAAAATTGAAATTTAAAGTGAAGAATTAATAGACCGGCGGACACCAAACAGTCCCCTACTAACCTGGCGCTCTTTTTGAGGGGGTCAACTGTCTGGTAGTGTTCCCAACCCATTTTAATCTTAACAATTCCTTTTTAAAACTACTTCAAATTTCACTCCTAATCAGGTAGAATCCCCCCTTAAGTTAATTTGATTTGATTGCAATCGTGCCAACAGCCAGGTTATGAAGCAATTTCATGTAAAGTTAGGTACGATTTTGCGATTTTGGCACCATCATCTTTTCGTGCAGATAAACATTGTAATTCGGCATGTAATCGCGGGAAATGTTTTAGATCTCTCGCTTTCTGGTGAACATACTTCCGGGAACTTTCTCAGTTGTGGTTTTCACTTTTTTCCCCTCTCCCTTCGCCAAACAGATCAGTTTAAAAGCGTCCTTGCACTAAGAAATATCATATCGCCTTGCACTAAAATACCTCAATAGGCTCAACTAATTTATTAGTAATTGAAATTCATGAAAAGAAACTCACTAAAGAAATGTCAAATGTGAGTAGTGAACAAATGGTGTTGACATTGACCGCAAGTGTTTACACTACCGGCCTTAGCTATATCACAACCAAAATTAGAGCACGCTTATAAGAACCAAGATACATGTAATGAAAAGACAAGGTGTTGAAAACGTATAATATAATCTAACAAGGCTGCCCATTTCTCTGGGAATACGAGATTTTAAATCAACCCCTGCTTCAACTAAGAATGCGTGATGCGTGACGGAACGGCCGGTGACGCCGGATCAGTAGTGGTCAGAACCACAGTAGAATTCAAAGCAAGGCTTGAGAGATTTCCCGTAAAACAAGTCTCATGGAGTTCCCCAAGCGTTAAAACGCAATAAATCTAATCCGGAGATGTCAAAAAGTTCGCTGAGAAACTCAAAACCGCTTTTTAGGCAACGGATGAGATTCGTCATTTCCACACAAATTGTTGAAATTTCCGCTACTTTGTCCAATTTTTTGCGTATCAAAATTATGAGTGCCCACAACTTTTAATACAGATAATTGTAGCTTAGGCTTAGTACATTACGCTGATAACAGTCATCATTCGTGAAGAGGTCCCACTTTTGAAAAAAATCTGTTTGTTTGGAGGCTATGTCAGCAAAGATGGCAAAGTCATCTTTAAGCGGATCACGCTAAGACGTCATAACTTTGCTTGCGTTTAAGATAAGCAGATAGTTTTTAGTTGTGTGGAAAGAAGAAAGAATTGTGCAGTAATTCTGAAAGAATTAGGTTGTTTCATTGAATGTGCGAAGTTTGAGCAAGCATAGCGTAACCCCCAATTTTTGGGGTTTCAATTTCCGGTTTTTGTGGTTTTCGGGGTGCCTACAAAAAAAATTCCTCAAAAAATTAAAAAAGCGAATCTATCGAAATAAAGGCCATTTTCGTTCATTGCATATGTTGTTTGACTTGTGTAGAAAAAATGGAGGCGATCCATTTTCCACGAAAATTTGAGTGGTCGGTTCTTACACGGACACGCTCTTAATCAGGGAAATTTAAATTTCCATTGTTCTCAGATACTGTACATGAATAAAAATATAATGTAAATGAATGACATGAATAAAAATTGTACTTTTCATTCATATACAGTATCTAAGAACAATAGAAATTCAAATTTATCTAATTAATTCCTATTTGGCTTTTTGCTTTTTGTTTTTTTCTGTGACAACGTTATTGCAATTAGGTGTACATATATATTTTTTCATTTGTTTATTTATTTATTAAAAAAAATTAACATTACAATAAAACGTAGAGTAAAGTAAATTCCATGCAAAAAGAAAACTACAACACTTTAAAGAGTACAATAAATATAGAATAAATAATGCTAGGCGCTACTAATTACAATTTGAAAACCATGACAGCTTTGACACAAAGTAAGTGGATTAATTTGTCCTATTGAGACGTAGGTGATGGCAAAATTTCTGGAACAAAATCTTTTATATAAGGGATTTCCATTTCTCATTAAAGAGCTTGGCAGTTTTGTTTTTATTGCAATGTATCTTTCAGTCATTATATTTTCTCGGAGTCGTGTCTTAAACTGATCTGTGGTATATGATCATCATTGAAGAAAAGAACTTACTCTTTCAACATAAACGTTGTTGGTGTGGTCCGTTTAACATTGGCAATACAGTTAAACGTTTTAGTCCGTGAAACGGGGAGAGGTCGAGTTTAATGCGGTGTTATTTGAAGTTTATGGGGTCATCCTTTTTTTGTTGAGTTCGTTATTCTTTATTATCCGTTCATATAATCATTACGTAATTTTACATCTAGAAATAATAACAAAAATTCTTCTGTCCACATTAAAATTAAAGCTTAAGCTGGAGAGACGTACACCTACGTACACTTATTAAAATTGAAACTGGTCCAAATTTCGTATTCGATGTGAACATTTGTCACAAATGATGGCCGTTGTCATCGAAAGATGAAAGCCACTGTCAAATTTTGGAGTTAATTTGACAAGGAGCATTAATTGGAACAGTGTGCTAAGTCTTGTCAACGGTAACCAAACCGACCCGGGTTGCCAAAACCGTCCCTTGTGTGAAGTAGTTTTACGAGTTTCAATTTTATGGGCTGGCTAACCAATCATGTATCTACTGCTTATATAATGTGACATTGTGACTCTTTCAGCCTGGTTGCAGTGCACACATTTAAATGTTGCCGCAGAAAAGAACGGTGCTAACTGTACATCAAGTTCATACGTCCATGAAGCAAGACAATGCGACAAAGCAATTGATGGAAGAGCTGAAGTTGTAGGCACGAATCTCCATTTTGCTTTCAACAGTAGTCAATCAGCCAATCATTCCATAAAGATCCAGTTCGCACAATATTTTCTCGTTAATAAGCTGAGGGTCATGCAGCTGGACAGCGGTAATACGCAGATCAGTAACGTGCGCCTGGAATTCTCGAATTCCTCCTCGGTGAAGGTAAACTATTGGGCACTAGTGTAGCAGCTGTCGTAAGTTGTTTTTGTTTTATCACTGTAGCAGCTGTTATTGTTTTAGGGCTAGGGGTATTGTTTCTGTTGTTTGTTCTATTGTACTCTCAAAGGGTTGCAAGCCATTCATGTGAGACCTTACGAGAGCTGCTACATCACCCCTATTGAGGCGAGCTTGAGGAACGATGAACAGTAGCCTTGCAATTTAACCGTTATATTAATAAACTGAATTTCTTGTAGAAAACTCTCACACCTAACTCTGGTGATGCAGTCATGGAGGAGATAACGTTTACACCTCGCAGTGCATCTTGGCTTCAACTCGTCGTTGACCAGGCCGGTGGATTTAAGGAGATCGAGATTTACTACGACCAGTGCATGAAAGGTAAACAGTTCTTAGTTTCGCTACCTCGCAGCCATTATTGGGTAAGAGGTCCTCCAGGAACAGATTCAGATATTTACAGTAGAGAAAATGATGTATACTAATGAAGATGGCATTGTCGTCACGATTTAATTTTGCAGAGCGACAGTGTGACATTATCAACCTACTTCCTTCAAACGACAGTGGCCCTATTGCACTTGTTGACAATACTGTCATGTTTAGCGTCAACATAGCACGGCAAGAGTCTCTAGAGGTACGCCTCACGACCACACCCACCTCCGACGACGGCTACATCTTCGAGATTGGAGCTAGTGACGTCACATTATTTCGTGTGCAGTCAACCAACGAAACGTCGCTAAAAGTGAAGAATTTCCCCGGCATTCTTGATGTGGGCTGGCGCACACTCTGGCTGGATTACCGCTGTACGAGTGTAATTCTGGGCTCAGGAAACACTGTCATTCTAAAGTACAATGACACTGATAATCATCAGATGATTCACTTCATCAAGTTTGGCAAGCCATCGACCGATCAGACCATTTTGCTTTGCAACAGACAAGGTATTTTAATTGTTTTATTTTTTGTATCTTAAGCCGGGACATTGGTTATTTATAGAGCATTTTCATTCACGTAGACAGCAGTCATACATTTGTATTGGAACAAAAGAAAGTGTTTACATAAGAAAAGAGTTCAACCCAAACATGATTGGTTTGGCTCACCAACATGGCCGCTGTTTCATTGTTTTGGAACAACAATATGGCTGACATGGTGTCATGTGAAAACGCTCTTTAGCGTGCCTTGTTACACTTTGTTGACATGCGAAACGTGTACAGGTAAAATGAGTCTCTTTTTGCAATATGCGATAAATCGCGTAAGAAACCAACTTAGATAAGATGGTTTGACTAGTAATACTGCTGTTGATGTCTTACACTAGTGAAGTCCTATCGTCTTGGCTCCTCAGCACTGTTAGTATGACTAAGGAACTCCACTACCCACTTAACATCCCCCCCTGATTATTGAGTGTTCAGTTCTCAGCATTGCTCGATGAACTTTTTATCCGTATAGATCAGTGTCACAAAAACGCGACTTATTACTGGCCATTGGACAAAGCAGTTGGTAACGTTCTACTTGACGTCCAGGGTAGAAGTCACGGGAAAGGAAAGGAAAATGTGACGGAAAGCGATGTTTGGGTCAGCGGTCCAACGTGGCACTCTGTGACGTCAGCTGCACTGAATCTCTATGAATCGGGGTAAGTTAACCCATTGACTCCTGGAGCTTTTTGCCAAAAATGCCTTTGTTCGGACATTTTTGATTGACCTTCTCCTGAGCTTGCTTGCGGTTAAAAAACTTCTAGGAAGGAGTTATCGAGGCAAACAATTTTTACCATGGAGCAGCTAGGTGTAGTAGCAGGAAATTTTGCTCTGAGTTTTTCACTCATCTTTTTGAGCATTTTTGTGCACATCTCAGGCTCCATTAGGCTGATCACTCTGATCTAGGCATCATTGGAAACATCTTTTCCTCCTGCAGAAGTTAAGTATAGATGATGCCAATTTTGGTCAAAAGTGATGACGTCAGAAGTGGAAGAAAGGCCAAGGCTCGTCACGGGCGGTTACGGGCGGCACAGGAGTCGATGGGTTAAACCTATTATGGGATCATGCTGACTAATTATCGTTACTTTTTTGAGTATGGGAATTAATTTATGATAATGAATTTTGTTTTCCTGTTGCTACAAGATTGAAATAATAATAATAATAATAATAATAATAATAATAATAATAATAATAATAATAATATATTTATATAGCGCTAGTATCATTAAAGTTCAAAAGCGCTTAACAAGAGCAACAAAATAGTTAGTTATAAAAACGCTTTTTTAAAAAGGAAAGCTTTAAGTTTGTTTTTAAAAACGGATACTGGAGCTGTTCATAATGTCGGACACTTTTGTTTTTGTGTCTTTCCAGACCCGTATCCTTGATACAGAACTTTTCGTCATCATGCCTCGGGAACATTCTACTTTGCACTGACGGTGTCACAGTAGCCTTTTGGTTCAAGCTTATTGACAACAGCTCTGACTCTCAGCGGCTGTTGTACGCTGCCGAGGAGCGAACAGATATCTCAATAACAGCTCGGTCCAAACTGATAACCGCTGTCTTTTTTATCTCGTCGAGTCCTTTGTTGGTTAGCTTCAACGTCACGCTACATCAGTGGCATCACGTGACGTTCACGTGGGCAAAAAGCGAAGGCTTGGTGGCTGTGGTAGACTTTGTGCATTGGCTAAAGAGTGGCCCATTCATTCCAGCGACGTCGGTTACTGAGGAAGTTCCATTAACCATTGGTCATGCACCCACCAGCGCTGCCGTCTACATGAGCCATGTTGTTGTGTATGAAATGTTTCTGACTCCATCGCAGATACAAAGGATTGCAAAGTGCACTGATCTTGTGGCAGGTGGGGGTATTTTAAATCTATTCTAATCCTTCTACGACACTAAAGTAATGAATGCTGGTATAGAAGTTAGAACTGTCCTGAGTGGAGCTTCTTTTTGAGTGGTGTATTGAAAAAGAATTACGCATAATTTAGTAATACTTTACAGGCATGATCGTCAGGTGCATAATAACCAAAGACAACCAGTACCGCTAAAGCCATTTTAGAGATTTCGGCCAAAACATTTCTTGTATCTCACAATGCTATGTCACTTGCGTTGGTTCAAATTCTGGTGAAACATGAGGCTTATTAAACACCAGATAATTGAAATTGCTTTTGTTGACCGTCACCTAATTAGAAAGTCCTGCTTATTGAATGTGTATGGCAGTGACTATTTGCTGTTTGGTTCAGCCATGATTCATATTTTTGTCTTGCTTGGCCCTATAGCATGGTACAAATATATATGTAACTTCACAAAAGTTCAAGCTTCTGAAAAAAATCATCGTTTTATTGCGGCAGTTCTGTTTCGTACGGCCCAAAATTATAAAGACGACACTCATCAGGCAACTTAAACGACTGTAGTGGCTGGCAAATTTTTAAGGCTGGCAGTTAAACGTATCAAGAAATGGTCTATTGTTCCGGCTCAAATTCTCATGTTAAGCAACAAACAATAGTCCTTTTGTTCTTTGTAGCGCTGAGGGACTTAAGCCAAAGCGACGCGAAAAGGGTCGTGCCTAATCGGAGAACATTCGGCGCATGTAAATCTCTCTCCAAAAAGTTAATAATGTAGTTTTAAACTGAGTTCTAACAAGCGCCTTGTTAAACTGTCCCTTTTTTTCTAGTTTTCGCACAGCGCGCTTATTATGACATGTCTTAATTATGACGTTTGTCAGCTTAGTCGAGCGGGCGTCATTTTATAAATAGGAGGTGACACTTTTCTTCTTTGAATGGATAACAAGTCAACAATCTTTCTTGAAATATACTGTTTAAAACATATTTTGTAGTTTTCCAGATGATCTGGAAATTTGAATGGTTGCTACAGCAAGTGTATTACATATATTATAGAGATATCCCTCACAGTGTAATCAATTTGTTTCTTGTTTGTTTCAGACACAGCTCCAAAATCGTTTGGTGTTATCACTGGAATTGTTCCTGACGATGCCTTTACTGCTTCGTCCAGTCTCACCGATTCCTCCGGCCCTGAACGAGGAAGGGCTCTAGTTAAAGAAGCGGGTTCGTTTGCAGGTAGGGCCTTGTATGGTGCTGCACAGAGCAATGATTGCAAGTTTAGCTAAGTTACGTCAGAAAGTTACGTCACCAACTGAACCGTAGCTTAAAACTTAAGTAAGAAAGGAAAATAGATAGTGGCAGGGTTTTCAAATTGAAAAAAAGTAGCAGGAGGAAATTGTAAAGTATCCGGAGCACTATCTCATCGCGATAACGACAACCTTCTGCAGAGAGGAATGGGGAGCTTCCCCGGGAAAATTTTGAAAATCAGAGTGCCTTGATTAAATGAAGTTTATTCCCGTACATTTTTTGTACCCCTAACTGGTTTTGTTGAACGCCATTGTTCACTTATTAGCAAGGGTTAAGTGTTGAAAAACTTTGTAAAATTAGTTGCTTTCAAAGTTTTACAAAAATGGTACAATATGCTTTCACATTTGCTTTCACATTTGCATGAGTACAGTACCCAAGTTACTTGAAGTCCAATATAAAGCTGAACTGTAATACAATAGCATTTCAAATCGGTTGCGTAAGTTAAAGATAAACAGTTTTTTTTGTGTGTTTTGTAGCAAAATATAGCTACAAAATATTGGCAGACATCCGAAAAAAATCTGCTTGAAGCAAAAGTTTACAATTGTTCTGTCTCAAGTCATGGAAACATGCAGTGGCAATTTTTACTGTTTATTCTTTGCACCCTAATACCAGTGAAGTTTACAAAATGAATACATTTTCCTTGAATTCAGTTTTAGAGAAAACATTTATGTAGTTTCGACACCCTAAAATGCATTTTCCTGCAGCTCCAGCTCAAGGTAATATTGCCATGAAGCGGCTTGCGTTGATGTCTTTCCTTTTACAGACATGATCGAAGTATTATTAGCGGTTTTGTTTCTACTTCGATTCGCTGCAATTCGCAGTTTCGTTTGTCTGAAATTCTCAACACTTGCGCTGTTGAAGCTTTTATTTTTTAGACTTCTTTTAGCCTTTCCTTGAAAATACATTTGGTGCAGTCAAGACCATGATGAGTAACATTTCACGAGGAAGACTGCCTTCGCATTCACCACGTGGATGCCGCCACATGTCCAGCTACGGATACTCGTGGTCAACTCAGCCTCGGCATATTCTCTTACTGTGTTTTATCATCACTTTCAGAACTGAAACAACATGTAATATTTGTTAACTCTTATTCCTTAAATTAATGTCACTTGTTTGTCTTCGAGACTTCTCAGCAGTTGAAAGGAAAGGCAACATCGTTTGCTGCCTCCCCTTCATGTTGAACAAATCTGCCGCTGCGCCGATACATGCACGTTCAAATGACAGTCCGTGTACACGAGCAGACTTTCCCGCTAACAAAGCTCTCGCTTTGAAGATTAAAAGGTACATGTAATAGCCGCACTGTTTATTAATTACTTTTATCAGTTGGCGTTTATTTATTTCCTCCAAAAGATCAGACCACGATTACTTTGGTGAAACAGAATTGTGTAGTTAATAAAATTTGGAATACGAAAAGTACCCGGCGCAAATGCTTGAAGTAGCCGGTGACTTGCGCCGGGCGCCGGCTAAATTTGAAAACCCTGTAGTGGTCGCATCTCTTTGACCTTGCAACGCGTCTTTCTGTCTTTTTATCGAGATTTGTCTCCCACTCGACGAAATTTCTCTTGAACTCAACTTGCTTAAAATTGCTGACGTCAAGTCTGAAATCACGTGTTCCTTTATCTGTCACAGCTCCTTTGTTAAGGAAAAGAATTGACAGAAGGCTAAGGAGAATGGGGAGCCCAAATGGCGGCAAATTTTAAAGTTCTCAAAAATGAGCATTTTTATAATCGCTGTTTAGTTGTTCAAATCGAAAACTGTCTTCGCCAAGGTCCTTTTAGCGATGTGTAGATTCAAGAGAAAAAAGATAGAAAAAGGTTATGGGCAATTTAAAAGACCACCAGCATAAATATCCTGTTGAGCCGTTTCGGCAATCATTTACGACACATGTATGTCTGTCTTCAGGAGCATGGATCCCTAGTGTACAGTCAACGTCTGAATATCTTCAAATCGATTTACTTCAAGTTAGAAACATCAGTGTAATCATGACACAAGGGAGAGATGAAGCAGAATGCGGCTGCTCTGAGTGGGTTACCGAGTACACACTCTCATATAGTCTGTGTGGCAGCGTCTGGTCCGACTACAAAGCCAATGGGAGCATCAAGGTAGCCTCTATTCACCAATACCTTTGTACTTGTCGTCAACGCTTCTATCAACATCTTAACATTACAATCGTTATCTTGATGTCACCTGTATCAGGGCGTTCTTGTATGCAAAAGAGGGTTAAAGCTACTAAGTTATTCATTTAATTTGTTTCTTTTCTCTCCATACTACAGCACTTCACCGGTAATCACGATGGCGAAACCATAGTATCTAACTCAGTGTGTGGTGACCTGACGGCGCGGGTGCTGCGGTTCCATCCTACCCATTGGAATACTTCAATCGCTATGAGAATCGATGTGGTTGCAAGCAGAAACGGTAAGATTTCTTTACTTGTACTCAAGGATCGATGACGGTAAATATTGCCTTTATGCTGTTATTGATAATGCGCTGGCACGGTTTTTGCGCGTTAACTTAAGCCGTTACTTAGCAGTGTTAAAGAGAAACCCAAGCTGGTTGGGAATAGAAGTAATCGGGTGATGTATTTCGAAGCTGTAGCCCGTATTTGGTAGCAGCCTCTCATTTACATTATATCACAATCAAAAAATAGCTTTTGGCACAGTGTCACAACAAAGTAGTTACCTGATGAAATGGAGGTGTGATCAATAAATGAAGTTATTCATTTGATTATCATATAGTTTATCTATTGATCTAACACATTAAGTAAATGGATGTGAAGAGTGATCATCGCAGTAAATTTTCCAATTTAAGCAATTGGAAAGGACAACCCAGAAAAAAAAGGAGATCACGGGTTCGAATCCCGTTGAAGCCCTGATTTTTTTCAGGCTTCTTCTGTCCAATTGCTTAAATTGGAAAATTTACTGCGATGATCACCCTTCCCATTCACCTACAACCGCAGTACAAATATGACTGAATTATTTCATATACATACTTCACAACATTAAGTAAAGTTTAGCTGCACAGGAACAGAAAAGATGTGACAGAAATTTCTTTTTGCAAATTAAGCAGATTAAGTCTTTTGCAAAGTTGAAGCACCCACAGATACATTAGAGGTCAATATTCCTTAAAACACTTGAAACACCTCGCACCCCTTTGAAGAGAGACGGGGATCATTTTGGATTATAGTCATTATAATACGCCCGAAATATCCGTTGTCTGCGACACTTTTGCAAGACAAAGCCTTTGAAGCCCTGATTTTTTCAGGCTTCTGCTTCATAGCTCAATTGGTAGAGCATCGAATTGACCTCGCTCCCAATGTGTTGCTACATAGCTCAGTTGATAGAGCATCGCACCGGTATCGCAGAGGTCACGGTTCGAATCCCGTTGAAGCCCTGATTTTTTCATGCTGCTTCTTTCCAGTTGCTTAAATTAAAAAAATTTACTGCGATGATCACTCTTCACTTTCATCTACAACCGCAGTACAAATATGAGTTATTTCATATATACTTCACATCACTCTACTGCACGGGAAAATATGAACTCAATAAATTGACCTCGCTCTCAATGTGTGGTTTCATAGCTCAGTTGCTAGAGCATCGCACCGGCATCGCAGAGGTCACGGGTTCGAATCCCGTTGAAGCCCTGATTTTTTTCAGGCTTCTTCTTTCCGATTGCTTAAATTGGAAAATTTACTGCGACGATCACTCTTCCCTTTCATGCGCATCTACAACCGCAGTACAAATGTGAATTATTTCATATATACTTCACATCACTTCACTGCACGGGAAAAATGAACTCAATAAATTGACCTCGCTCCCAATGTGTGGCTTCATAGCTCAGTTGGTAGAGCATCGCACCGGTAACGCGGAGGTCACGGGTTCGAATTCCGTTGAAGCCCTGATTTTTTCAGGCTTCTTCTTTCCGATTGCTTAAATTGGAAATTTACTGCCATGATCACTCTTCACTTTCATCTACAACCACAGTACAAATATGAATTATTTCATATATACTTCACACAATGCTTTATTACCGCGGGAACGAAGCACTAAATCGAGAACGAAAATCACTAAGATTACGTTTACGTTACGTTTAGAATATACAAAGATAATAGCTTTATAGAATTAACAATATCTTCCCTTTTCTCTGTTACTACGCAGCTGTGAACTACTTGGGTTGCTTCTCTTCTCTCAAAGACATGGTCTTATCTAGCGACTTCGCTGCAACAGAACTGACTCCAGAGAGCTGTGTAACAGTTTGCGGCAAAGGCAACATGACCTACGCTAGTATGACATTAGGCTCACATTGCTACTGCTCCAACACCTCACCCGATGTCAGTAAGAAGACAAGCGATGCTGCCTGCTACTACCCGTGTGCAGGCGACAAAGCGATCAAGTGCGGGAGCCACTTATATTTTAGCGTTTATCAAGCCGTTGGAGAATTTAATTTTCCTTTTGCTGTATCCGTCGCCAATGCTTCCGAGGCTTTTACGAAGGTTCAAATTGCTACGGCGCCGACTTACGATGGCGCTGAAGTGATCTTTAACTTTGGGGATGGAACAGTCATCAAAACTAAGAATTCAACTTATGACTACATGTTTACCAGTCCAGGAAAACACGAGGTAGTCACTATATCTTTTTCTTTCCAGCTTTAAAAAGCTAAACGCTTTTACAGTGGGTCCTACATTTCGATTCTCTTGACGCAGTCGCGAGCATTGAACGTTAAATCGGGAGTGCCGTGCTCCAGACCTGGTCGGGATCTGGAGATATATCCAGGATTGAACGCTAATGAGATTCAAATTCCTTATGATAAGCATCACAAAGTGTCCTCATTGGTAAAAAGTCACCAAAATACACACAGTTCTGTCAAATATGAAGTCATATGAAAATGTCAAATAACCCTGCCAAATATGAAGTACTAATTAAACAATACTTGCGTTCAATCCTGGACATAAGTGGGGATCTGTGTTGTGGCCTTGCATTGGCAAGACGCTTTACTCTCATAGCGTCTTTGTCCACCCAGGGCTGGGTCGTCCCAGAGCCGTTTAGCGCTAACCCAGGATTTAATGTTAACCGAAGTATTTATAGTATTATATTTTGTGTAGTTCTAGATTGTTCAAACTCAGAACTGAAGAACAACCAGAATGAACGGAAAACCTCACCTAAAAGTTACAAAAGAAAATTCAAAATTTTCACTTGTCCTGGGTTAGCTCAATCGATTTTGAGCAATCCGGCTCCGCTGCCCAGAGGGTTTCAAATAGCGGACTTTGAGGACAGGTGTGGTGGTGGAGGAGGGGGATGGGCGTGGTGGTATCATGCAGGATGTATCATCATTGGAAAAGGATCAGGATTGGGTTCCCAACTTAACAAAATGACTAGAATCAGCGGGGTTTACCTAACTGAACAGGTGAAATGTCCTCAAAGAACAAGGTTAGGATAAGTTATGAATGGAAGAAAAAAAGTAAGTAAGTTCTTTTCTGATACCGGAAGTTTTTTTGCAAGTGGTTTAATGCATTCGTTGACGCTTTAATTTGTTTTTGTGATTCAAGTAACCGGCGTAAGAAAAATATCTTACAGAGATCAGATTTCTTTTTAACAACGACAGGTATATGCAGAAATAACCGTTGGCTATTACGGACGATGTCAAACTGTCTTCAGCATGAAAACCGTTGATGCATATATTCCAGTTAGCGATATGCACTTTATTTGTCCAAGAGTCGTCGAGGCGTTTTCGGACTTTGAATGCACTCTGAAAGTTACAACTGGATCAAATATGTACTTGCGATTGGTCACTCCTCTCGGCGAGACCATAAATGGAACAATGGAAGGTAACTTAAGTGCATATTTAACTGTTCATGTGCTCCTACTTCTACCTATTTAGTGACAGTACGTATCTTCCTTCTATCCATCCATCTTTCCTTGCTTGCTTCCCTCCCTCCCTCCTTCCCTCTTTCTTTCCTTCCTTCCTTCCTGAACAGGTTTTCCAATTTTTGCCTTTGCGATTCTTTGTGTGTTACCTGGCAAACCTGCGCGTTGAGTCATATTTGAAATTATTTTTTCGATCGAAAAGTATTCTTCCAACCCTACCAGTATCTTATCATGTATGGCCTCCACAATGTCGCTTTTCAGCTGAAATTATTGTGGATTGGTGTCTTCCTATCAATACGTATTCACTAGTGAGCATTCAATGGACATGCACGACTTTCAAAACCCCACTAGTGCCACTGGTCCATAAAACCCCTCATGTTGAGTATATTTGTTTTGCTGTTTGCAGACGCGACTCCTCTAATGGTCGGTTTCAGAACACCACTTTCTTCAAGTCAAGCTAAAACAAATTTATCTGACACAAACACAACCATTATCTTACCAAATTATTACTTTGGAAGGTATGGATTTCTGCGGGCGCTGAAGTCCAACACCACTCGTGCTGGATACATTAAATTCCAGGTAGGTTTTGCAAACATCTGAAGCTGGTGATTACAGTGGGTGTAAATTTCTTTGAACTTTCTCTATAAAACAGGAAATACAAAGTTAAATGCTGGTGTTCTCTGATTTGACTTGTAGATTCTTCGTCAAGTTTGTCTTCTACCCTGGATAACGACTTATTGTTTCATAAATGGTAGCTGCGCAAAAACCCTCCCAACATGCTCTCTTGCCGATCTTAGTTTCAGTTGCGGGGCAAATAAGGCAGTCTTCTGTCAAAGCATCGACTGTCAATCAGGGCTGCTGCTTTGCCCGGGAGGCGCCTTTAATTCAACATTGGGAACGAAGTATGAAGTGGTCTATAGTTCCATGTTCTACTTGCCTGAAGGTTTTCACATCACTGCCATTACCCAGCCTGGGTTTCACGTGCGGCCAGCGGATATCATAGCTATTGGCACGGTGGATAAAATCGGTGCCCAGGTAATCTCCACTAGTGCAGAGGGAAATGCGTTTGTTTTCAACAGCGGACACCTTGATGTTGGAGACATTTTGCTGGGAGATGGAAATACAGCCCTTCAGGAAATTCAGCATCGGCTTGATCTGGCAGTGATCTATCTTCCTCCAGCTACAATGGCGATTTCTTTGGGGAACTTTCCCGTCGGGAACTGGAATCAAACAGGGACTATCAAAACAGAAGTCACTAATTTTATCATCACAGCTTCTGTTAGCATTAAAAATGTTACCTGGATAGTACCCTACTTTGTCCCCACGAATGAGTCTTTCAACGTCACCACACTTCCGCATCCTGGGCACAATGTCACGTACAGAATTCGTGTTGCAAACGAGAATGCCTCCTTCACTAAATGCAACCAGAGCGAGTGGGAATTCTTTTACACCTGGACTAACATCTCTAATCAAAGTCTTCCGATGTTGCTTGATACAAAAGGTCAGTTTACCGTAGTTTTGACAGCTGTCAATCTTCTTTCGTCATCGATGCGCAAGTGTCAACTTGTCGTCCTGGATCCTATAGAAGATCTTTACTTGTTTAACGTGACTGCAACAGTGCTGGGCAATGACACAGAGATTAACTGGATTGTCGAGAGAGGAACAAATGTCACTTACAACATATCATTTGGGGATGGCAAGTTTACCTATGGCTCGTTTTCAACTCTGGCGATTTTTGTCGGTTCCTACTTGTACAGGTACGCTGATGAAGGCATCTATAACGTGACCCTAACAGCATACAACTTGGTGTCCACGAGGACCGTCACTGGCGTTGCAGAAATTGCAGCTCCCATAGCGAATCTCACTTGTAAAGTCATCCACGCTGCTCGAGATATCGAAGTGAACGAAACCATTCAACTGAACGCAACTTATCCACAGGGAACTAACGCGAAGGCCTTTGTGGAATTTGCTGACAATTCGTCAACTATTGGCTCACCAATCTGGACTGCACTCTGTACTAATTGCAGTCTCATGTACTCGTTTATCGTGTCACACAGTTACTCCACGCACGGTCTATACCGTGTAAACATGAAATTCGTTAACGCTGTCAGCAATAGAAACTGCACGCCACATGTATTAGTGCACAAGCCTGTTTATCCACTGACTGGTTTTAACGTAACATGTCCTCCAGCCGCCTTGAACACGCCAACTGCTTGCATATTGAACATTACCGGGGGCAACGATTTTTGGTGCGATTGGGACTTCGGCGCTGATGGTCAAAAGAACAAAAACCATTACTGGAACTTAACCCTGCCAGTGGAGAACACGTATTCGACGGTCGGAAATTACACAGTGTTTGCTAATTGCAGCAACCGCTTGTACAACACAAGCACAATAGGAGAAGCTATTGTACAAGAAAACATTACAGGTTTTATTGTCACCTGCCCAGATGGCCAATCTGTCGATGACGATTTCGACTTAATTGTTGACTTTACAACTGGTACAAGTATGCACATTGAAATCACGCTAAAAAATGTGTTTGCTGATGCCTTCGCCCTTCAGCTTACCATGGATACAGATGTCAAGTCTCACACTTTTCCCGTAAGTCGGCACAATTTCTCAGACGTTGGCGTCTACCTAATGACGGTTAAAGTCGAAAATTTAGTGACACCGCTTCAGATATTCACCCGTGCGATAAAGGTCGATAAGGTACTTACCAACCTTCGTCTGGTCAATAATGACACTTTTATCTCTGTCAACCAAACCACGGAAAGCCGAATCTCGATCGATAGCGGAACTAATGCAACTGTACATTGGGACTTTAACGATGGAAGTACACCGAAGTACTTTTTTTCTGGAGATTCCTTAGTCCGTGATGGTGACTATTTGGACCACACATACACAGACCATGGCATGTATTTGCTAAACGTCACAGTTTCAAACGCCGTCAGCACCCTGACGGTCACCAAATACCTGTACGTGCAGTATGTTGTACAAGACATTCAAATCATGTCTAACAGTCCACAGGAAATTCCACCAGGTATCGTTACCTTTACAGTTTCCGTAAAATTGGGCACTCACCCACCTACAAATGCCACTATTGACATGGACTTTGGCAACGGCGGTCAGACAAAGACGAACATACCTCTTAACGGGGCACGGGCGATAAATATCTCCTCCAGCTCCTACATAACCCCTGGGATAATCAAAGTCAACATGAGTATGAGGAATGACATCAGCTCGGTAAATCTTACACACTGGGTAGACGTCCAACGAAGTATAAAAAACCTACACTTTATGACTTATCATACAGGTGGAGCTGCTGGATACGGCGCCCCGGGGAGGGGTCCAAACAAAATAGATTTTCCCTTGGAATATGAAGTTTTGTTTGTGGCTGGCACTTCCGATGGCACAGCTGTCAGTTACAGGTGGGATTTTGGAGATGGAACGCTTCCCAATAAAACGAAAAACGCCAGGGTTTTACATCGTTTTTCCGACGCACAGGTTTACAAAATTACTCTAGGAGCGAATAATTCCATCAGTAGTATGATTGTGAGTGGTGTGGTGAGAATGATGCACAGTATATTGAACGTCACGTTTGAAAACGACAGTCCAACAGTGTTTGAATACAACACAACATTTACCATCACAATCGGCCAGCAAGGCACTGACTCTTGTTTCCTTGTTGACTTGGGAAATAACACAAGGACTCTGTACAAAGGATTCGATAATGTGAGTTGTGCCGACGAACTCAAGATAGCAAACGATACCAAAGTTCTACCTTCACTTAACTTTACCATCCTGCTTCAGTACTGGAAGCAAATGAGATATGCTGTTAATCTTACAGCTATGAATTCCGTGTCCAACGATACAATTCGTCGCTGGGTGATTATTCTTCCCCTTCCTTGCAAATACCCGGTTGTGCGAATACCTGATGCTGGGCGTACACTGGAAACTCGCATGAAGTACTTCCGAGCCGAGTACATATCTATCAAATCGCGATGCACCATTGACTGTCTGGCGTCGAGAGAGACACAATTTCAGTGGAATCTCTTTTGGACCAATGGCACCATCTACGAAACTGATGATTTTGACAGAACTCTGTCAGTATTGATTATCCCACGGCAGACGTTGCCGTACGGAAATTTCAAGGTCACTCTCAATGTGAGTATGGTTGGACTGCCTCTTGTTTTCACTGTTTTTGACTCTTACCTGGAAATCATGCCGTCACCTCTGGTTGCGGCAATCAACGGAGGTAATAGGTGGTTGCAGTCAGTGTCTGAGAAAGTAACAATCGATGCTTCTCCTTCCCACGATCCTGATTACGGAAGAGACGACAAACAGGGTCTTAAATACATTTGGTACTGCAAAACAGCAAATGAATCAGACTATGAACTTCCCTCTGTCCCGGATGAATATTCAAAAAGGACCAATGATTCTACTGGTGCTGGGTGCTTCCGAAATGGAACCAGACGCTTGATGATTAATACGGAGGTGCTCGAAATCGAGCCAAACTTTTTGTGGGCAAACACTAGTTACATATTTAAATTATTCATCACCAAGGATTCGAGAGAACCCGTGTTTCTTCTTGTTCGTATCGACCTTACATTTGACGTTATACCTACGATGGTTATAAAGTAAGTAGATAAATTACTGTATGGTAAGTACTCGCGCCGTGGGATGTGATTGATAGATGATTTCACTGGCATTTATGGACTATCTTTGTCTTTAATCCTGACTAATGCGGTGCGTGGCAACGTAATGGTAGTAAAATTAACCCTGACTCCGAATCATGCGGTCGGGTTCGAGTTCTTGCAGGGTCACTGGGTTGTGTTCTTGTTCAAGACTAAATAATAGGGAGCTTAAGCACGCGCGTTTTTGAGACGCGGACGGTAACCGGAAGTGAGCTGTTTTCACTTTTAACTTGCCCTCACACAACCACATTCACATTGCTAAGTATCTTTTCTCCGTTAGAAATGATTGGTATAAAAGTCTAGGAGACAATGCTTTCCCAGCACGCGAAATGTTCTCTTCCGGTTGCCGTCCGCGTCTCAAAAACTCCCTAATGTGTTTCTCCCTAGCAAGAAATATAAATGGATTATACCGAACGCTTTTGCAAACCTATCAAATTCTGGGGGGGGGGGAGGGGAGGGGAGGGGGTCCCGTGATGGATTAGTATCCCATCCGGGGGAACACCAACACTCGTAATAACCCTTACGGGCCACTTCAATATTAAGGTAGCTCTTTCGCCCTTCCTTACGTCGCTTTGTTGCACAAAGCACTTAGAGCCTCTCATCGAGTTGTAATACAAGTTTGACTGCGATATTAATGTATTAGCGTAAATCTCCATGAACAAAATTTGGGTGGTAGGGAAGGAGTGATCAGCTGCCCCATTATCGGGAACGAGGGGTAGGGGGGCATACGTTTTTTCAAGTAGCTCCATTTTGCAGTACCAAATGTATTTAAGACCCTGTTTGTCGTCTCTTCCGTAATCAGGATCGTGGGAAGGAGAAGCATCGATTGTTACTTTCTCAGACACTGACTGCAACCACCTATTACCTCCGTTGATTGCCGCAACCAGAGGTGACGGCATGATTTCCAGGTAAGAGTCAAAAACAGTGAAAACAAGAGGCAGTCCAACCATACTCACATTGAGAGTGACCTTGAAATTTCCGTACGGCAACGTCTGCCGTGGGATAATCAATACTGACAGAGTTCTGTCAAAATCATCAGTTTCGTAGATGGTGCCATTGGTCCAAAAGAGATTCCACTGAAATTGTGTCTCTCTCGACGCCAGACAGTCAATGGTGCATCGCGATTTGATAGATATGTACTCGGCTCGGAAGTACTTCATGCGAGTTTCCAGTGTACGCCCAGCATCAGGTATTCGCACAACCGGGTATTTGCAAGGAAGGGGAAGAATAATCACCCAGCGACGAATTGTATCGTTGGACACGGAATTCATAGCTGTAAGATTAACAGCATATCTCATTTGCTTCCAGTACTGAAGCAGGATGGTAAAGTTAAGTGAAGGTAGAACTTTGGTATCGTTTGCTATCTTGAGTTCGTCGGCACAACTCACATTATCGAATCCTTTGTACAGAGTCCTTGTGTTATTTCCCAAGTCAACAAGGAAACAAGAGTCAGTGCCTTGCTGGCCGATTGTGATGGTAAATGTTGTGTTGTATTCAAACACTGTTGGACTGTCGTTTTCAAACGTGACGTTCAATATACTGTGCATCATTCTCACCACACCACTCACAATCATACTACTGATGGAATTATTCGCTCCTAGAGTAATTTTGTAAACCTGTGCGTCGGAAAAACGATGTAAAACCCTGGCGTTTTTCGTTTTATTGGGAAGCGTTCCATCTCCAAAATCCCACCTGTAACTGACAGCTGTGCCATCGGAAGTGCCAGCCACAAACAAAACTTCATATTCCAAGGGAAAATCTATTTTGTTTGGACCCCTCCCCGGGGCGCCGTATCCAGCAGCTCCACCTGTATGATAAGTCATAAAGTGTAGGTTTTTTATACTTCGTTGGACGTCTACCCAGTGTGTAAGATTTACCGAGCTGATGTCATTCCTCATACTCATGTTGACTTTGATTATCCCAGGGGTTATGTAGGAGCTGGAGGAGATATTTATCGCCCGTGCCCCGTTAAGAGGTATGTTCGTCTTTGTCTGACCGCCGTTGCCAAAGTCCATGTCAATAGTGGCATTTGTAGGTGGGTGAGTGCCCAATTTTACGGAAACTGTAAAGGTAACGATACCTGGTGGAATTTCCTGTGGACTGTTAGACATGATTTGAATGTCTTGTACAACATACTGCACGTACAGGTATTTGGTGACCGTCAGGGTGCTGACGGCGTTTGAAACTGTGACGTTTAGCAAATACATGCCATGGTCTGTGTATGTGTGGTCCAAATAGTCACCATCACGGACTAAGGAATCTCCAGAAAAAAAGTACTTCGGTGTACTTCCATCGTTAAAGTCCCAATGTACAGTTGCATTAGTTCCGCTATCGATCGAGATTCGGCTTTCCGTGGTTTGGTTGACAGAGATAAAAGTGTCATTATTGACCAGACGAAGGTTGGTAAGTACCTTATCGACCTTTATCGCACGGGTGAATATCTGAAGCGGTGTCACTAAATTTTCGACTTTAACCGTCATTAGGTAGACGCCAACGTCTGAGAAATTGTGCCGACTTACGGGAAAAGTGTGAGACTTGACATCTGTATCCATGGTAAGCTGAAGGGCGAAGGCATCAGCAAACACATTTTTTAGCGTGATTTCAATGTGCATACTTGTACCAGTTGTAAAGTCAACAATTAAGTCGAAATCGTCATCGACAGATTGGCCATCTGGGCAGGTGACAATAAAACCTGTAATGTTTTCTTGTACAATAGCTTCTCCTATTGTGCTTGTGTTGTACAAGCGGTTGCTGCAATTAGCAAACACTGTGTAATTTCCGACCGTCGAATACGTGTTCTCCACTGGCAGGGTTAAGTTCCAGTAATGGTTTTTGTTCTTTTGACCATCAGCGCCGAAGTCCCAATCGCACCAAAAATCGTTGCCCCCGGTAATGTTCAATATGCAAGCAGTTGGCGTGTTCAAGGCGGCTGGAGGACATGTTACGTTAAAACCAGTCAGTGGATAAACAGGCTTGTGCACTAATACATGTGGCGTGCAGTTTCTATTGCTGACAGCGTTAACGAATTTCATGTTTACACGGTATAGACCGTGCGTGGAGTAACTGTGTGACACGATAAACGAGTACATGAGACTGCAATTAGTACAGAGTGCAGTCCAGATTGGTGAGCCAATAGTTGACGAATTGTCAGCAAATTCCACAAAGGCCTTCGCGTTAGTTCCCTGTGGATAAGTTGCGTTCAGTTGAATGGTTTCGTTCACTTCGATATCTCGAGCAGCGTGGATGACTTTACAAGTGAGATTCGCTATGGGAGCTGCAATTTCTGCAACGCCAGTGACGGTCCTCGTGGACACCAAGTTGTATGCTGTTAGGGTCACGTTATAGATGCCTTCATCAGCGTACCTGTACAAGTAGGAACCGACAAAAATCGCCAGAGTTGAAAACGAGCCATAGGTAAACTTGCCATCCCCAAATGATATGTTGTAAGTGACATTTGTTCCTCTCTCGACAATCCAGTTAATCTCTGTGTCATTGCCCAGCACTGTTGCAGTCACGTTAAACAAGTAAAGATCTTCTATAGGATCCAGGACGACAAGTTGACACTTGCGCATCGATGACGAAAGAAGATTGACAGCTGTCAAAACTACGGTAAACTGACCTTTTGTATCAAGCAACATCGGAAGACTTTGATTAGAGATGTTAGTCCAGGTGTAAAAGAATTCCCACTCGCTCTGGTTGCATTTAGTGAAGGAGGCATTCTCGTTTGCAACACGAATTCTGTACGTGACATTGTGCCCAGGATGCGGAAGTGTGGTGACGTTGAAAGACTCATTCGTGGGGACAAAGTAGGGTACTATCCAGGTAACATTTTTAATGCTAACAGAAGCTGTGATGATAAAATTAGTGACTTCTGTTTTGATAGTCCCTGTTTGATTCCAGTTCCCGACGGGAAAGTTCCCCAAAGAAATCGCCATTGTAGCTGGAGGAAGATAGATCACTGCCAGATCAAGCCGATGCTGAATTTCCTGAAGGGCTGTATTTCCATCTCCCAGCAAAATGTCTCCAACATCAAGGTGTCCGCTGTTGAAAACAAACGCATTTCCCTCTGCACTAGTGGAGATTACCTGGGCACCGATTTTATCCACCGTGCCAATAGCTATGATATCCGCTGGCCGCACGTGAAACCCAGGCTGGGTAATGGCAGTGATGTGAAAACCTTCAGGCAAGTAGAACATGGAACTATAGACCACTTCATACTTCGTTCCCAATGTTGAATTAAAGGCGCCTCCCGGGCAAAGCAGCAGCCCTGATTGACAGTCGATGCTTTGACAGAAGACTGCCTTATTTGCCCCGCAACTGAAACTAAGATCGGCAAGAGAGCATGTTGGGAGGGTTTTTGCGCAGCTACCATTTATGAAACAATAAGTCGTTATCCAGGGTAGAAGACAAACTTGACGAAGAATCTACAAGTCAAATCAGAGAACACCAGCATTTAACTTTGTATTTCCTGTTTTATAGAGAAAGTTCAAAGAAATTTACACCCACTGTAATCACCAGCTTCAGATGTTTGCAAAACCTACCTGGAATTTAATGTATCCAGCACGAGTGGTGTTGGACTTCAGCGCCCGCAGAAATCCATACCTTCCAAAGTAATAATTTGGTAAGATAATGGTTGTGTTTGTGTCAGATAAATTTGTTTTAGCTTGACTTGAAGAAAGTGGTGTTCTGAAACCGACCATTAGAGGAGTCGCGTCTGCAAACAGCAAAACAAATATACTCAACATGAGGGGTTTTATGGACCAGTGGCACTAGTGGGGTTTTGAAAGTCGTGCATGTCCATTGAATGCTCACTAGTGAATACGTATTGATAGGAAGACACCAATCCACAATAATTTCAGCTGAAAAGCGACATTGTGGAGGCCATACATGATAAGATACTGGTAGGGTTGGAAGAATACTTTTCGATCGAAAAAATAATTTCAAATATGACTCAACGCGCAGGTTTGCCAGGTAACACACAAAGAATCGCAAAGGCAAAAATTGGAAAACCTGTTCAGGAAGGAAGGAAGGAAAGAAAGAGGGAAGGAGGGAGGGAGGGAAGCAAGCAAGGAAAGATGGATGGATAGAAGGAAGATACGTACTGTCACTAAATAGGTAGAAGTAGGAGCACATGAACAGTTAAATATGCACTTAAGTTACCTTCCATTGTTCCATTTATGGTCTCGCCGAGAGGAGTGACCAATCGCAAGTACATATTTGATCCAGTTGTAACTTTCAGAGTGCATTCAAAGTCCGAAAACGCCTCGACGACTCTTGGACAAATAAAGTGCATATCGCTAACTGGAATATATGCATCAACGGTTTTCATGCTGAAGACAGTTTGACATCGTCCGTAATAGCCAACGGTTATTTCTGCATATACCTGTCGTTGTTAAAAAGAAATCTGATCTCTGTAAGATATTTTTCTTACGCCGGTTACTTGAATCACAAAAACAAATTAAAGCGTCAACGAATGCATTAAACCACTTGCAAAAAAACTTCCGGTATCAGAAAAAGAACTTACTTACTTTTTTTCTTCCATTCATAACTTATCCTAACCTTGTTCTTTGAGGACATTTCACCTGTTCAGTTAGGTAAACCCCGCTGATTCTAGTCATTTTGTTAAGTTGGGAACCCAATCCTGATCCTTTTCCAATGATGATACATCCTGCATGATACCACCACGCCCATCCCCCTCCTCCACCACCACACCTGTCCTCAAAGTCCGCTATTTGAAACCCTCTGGGCAGCGGAGCCGGATTGCTCAAAATCGATTGAGCTAACCCAGGACAAGTGAAAATTTTGAATTTTCTTTTGTAACTTTTAGGTGAGGTTTTCCGTTCATTCTGGTTGTTCTTCAGTTCTGAGTTTGAACAATCTAGAACTACACAAAATATAATACTATAAATACTTCGGTTAACATTAAATCCTGGGTTAGCGCTAAACGGCTCTGGGACGACCCAGCCCTGGGTGGACAAAGACGCTATGAGAGTAAAGCGTCTTGCCAATGCAAGGCCACAACACAGATCCCCACTTATGTCCAGGATTGAACGCAAGTATTGTTTAATTAGTACTTCATATTTGGCAGGGTTATTTGACATTTTCATATGACTTCATATTTGACAGAACTGTGTGTATTTTGGTGACTTTTTACCAATGAGGACACTTTGTGATGCTTATCATAAGGAATTTGAATCTCATTAGCGTTCAATCCTGGATATATCTCCAGATCCCGACCAGGTCTGGAGCACGGCACTCCCGATTTAACGTTCAATGCTCGCGACTGCGTCAAGAGAATCGAAATGTAGGACCCACTGTAAAAGCGTTTAGCTTTTTAAAGCTGGAAAGAAAAAGATATAGTGACTACCTCGTGTTTTCCTGGACTGGTAAACATGTAGTCATAAGTTGAATTCTTAGTTTTGATGACTGTTCCATCCCCAAAGTTAAAGATCACTTCAGCGCCATCGTAAGTCGGCGCCGTAGCAATTTGAACCTTCGTAAAAGCCTCGGAAGCATTGGCGACGGATACAGCAAAAGGAAAATTAAATTCTCCAACGGCTTGATAAACGCTAAAATATAAGTGGCTCCCGCACTTGATCGCTTTGTCGCCTGCACACGGGTAGTAGCAGGCAGCATCGCTTGTCTTCTTACTGACATCGGGTGAGGTGTTGGAGCAGTAGCAATGTGAGCCTAATGTCATACTAGCGTAGGTCATGTTGCCTTTGCCGCAAACTGTTACACAGCTCTCTGGAGTCAGTTCTGTTGCAGCGAAGTCGCTAGATAAGACCATGTCTTTGAGAGAAGAGAAGCAACCCAAGTAGTTCACAGCTGCGTAGTAACAGAGAAAAGGGAAGATATTGTTAATTCTATAAAGCTATTATCTTTGTATATTCTAAACGTAACGTAAACGTAATCTTAGTGATTTTCGTTCTCGATTTAGTGCTTCGTTCCCGCGGTAATAAAGCATTGTGTGAAGTATATATGAAATAATTCATATTTGTACTGTGGTTGTAGATGAAAGTGAAGAGTGATCATGGCAGTAAATTTCCAATTTAAGCAATCGGAAAGAAGAAGCCTGAAAAAATCAGGGCTTCAACGGAATTCGAACCCGTGACCTCCGCGTTACCGGTGCGATGCTCTACCAACTGAGCTATGAAGCCACACATTGGGAGCGAGGTCAATTTATTGAGTTCATTTTTCCCGTGCAGTGAAGTGATGTGAAGTATATATGAAATAATTCACATTTGTACTGCGGTTGTAGATGCGCATGAAAGGGAAGAGTGATCGTCGCAGTAAATTTTCCAATTTAAGCAATCGGAAAGAAGAAGCCTGAAAAAAATCAGGGCTTCAACGGGATTCGAACCCGTGACCTCTGCGATGCCGGTGCGATGCTCTAGCAACTGAGCTATGAAACCACACATTGAGAGCGAGGTCAATTTATTGAGTTCATATTTTCCCGTGCAGTAGAGTGATGTGAAGTATATATGAAATAACTCATATTTGTACTGCGGTTGTAGATGAAAGTGAAGAGTGATCATCGCAGTAAATTTTTTTAATTTAAGCAACTGGAAAGAAGCAGCATGAAAAAATCAGGGCTTCAACGGGATTCGAACCGTGACCTCTGCGATACCGGTGCGATGCTCTATCAACTGAGCTATGTAGCAACACATTGGGAGCGAGGTCAATTCGATGCTCTACCAATTGAGCTATGAAGCAGAAGCCTGAAAAAATCAGGGCTTCAAAGGCTTTGTCTTGCAAAAGTGTCGCAGACAACGGATATTTCGGGCGTATTATAATGACTATAATCCAAAATGATCCCCGTCTCTCTTCAAAGGGGTGCGAGGTGTTTCAAGTGTTTTAAGGAATATTGACCTCTAATGTATCTGTGGGTGCTTCAACTTTGCAAAAGACTTAATCTGCTTAATTTGCAAAAAGAAATTTCTGTCACATCTTTTCTGTTCCTGTGCAGCTAAACTTTACTTAATGTTGTGAAGTATGTATATGAAATAATTCAGTCATATTTGTACTGCGGTTGTAGGTGAATGGGAAGGGTGATCATCGCAGTAAATTTTCCAATTTAAGCAATTGGACAGAAGAAGCCTGAAAAAAATCAGGGCTTCAACGGGATTCGAACCCGTGATCTCCTTTTTTTTCTGGGTTGTCCTTTCCAATTGCTTAAATTGGAAAATTTACTGCGATGATCACTCTTCACATCCATTTACTTAATGTGTTAGATCAATAGATAAACTATATGATAATCAAATGAATAACTTCATTTATTGATCACACCTCCATTTCATCAGGTAACTACTTTGTTGTGACACTGTGCCAAAAGCTATTTTTTGATTGTGATATAATGTAAATGAGAGGCTGCTACCAAATACGGGCTACAGCTTCGAAATACATCACCCGATTACTTCTATTCCCAACCAGCTTGGGTTTCTCTTTAACACTGCTAAGTAACGGCTTAAGTTAACGCGCAAAAACCGTGCCAGCGCATTATCAATAACAGCATAAAGGCAATATTTACCGTCATCGATCCTTGAGTACAAGTAAAGAAATCTTACCGTTTCTGCTTGCAACCACATCGATTCTCATAGCGATTGAAGTATTCCAATGGGTAGGATGGAACCGCAGCACCCGCGCCGTCAGGTCACCACACACTGAGTTAGATACTATGGTTTCGCCATCGTGATTACCGGTGAAGTGCTGTAGTATGGAGAGAAAAGAAACAAATTAAATGAATAACTTAGTAGCTTTAACCCTCTTTTGCATACAAGAACGCCCTGATACAGGTGACATCAAGATAACGATTGTAATGTTAAGATGTTGATAGAAGCGTTGACGACAAGTACAAAGGTATTGGTGAATAGAGGCTACCTTGATGCTCCCATTGGCTTTGTAGTCGGACCAGACGCTGCCACACAGACTATATGAGAGTGTGTACTCGGTAACCCACTCAGAGCAGCCGCATTCTGCTTCATCTCTCCCTTGTGTCATGATTACACTGATGTTTCTAACTTGAAGTAAATCGATTTGAAGATATTCAGACGTTGACTGTACACTAGGGATCCATGCTCCTGAAGACAGACATACATGTGTCGTAAATGATTGCCGAAACGGCTCAACAGGATATTTATGCTGGTGGTCTTTTAAATTGCCCATAACCTTTTTCTATCTTTTTTCTCTTGAATCTACACATCGCTAAAAGGACCTTGGCGAAGACAGTTTTCGATTTGAACAACTAAACAGCGATTATAAAAATGCTCATTTTTGAGAACTTTAAAATTTGCCGCCATTTGGGCTCCCCATTCTCCTTAGCCTTCTGTCAATTCTTTTCCTTAACAAAGGAGCTGTGACAGATAAAGGAACACGTGATTTCAGACTTGACGTCAGCAATTTTAAGCAAGTTGAGTTCAAGAGAAATTTCGTCGAGTGGGAGACAAATCTCGATAAAAAGACAGAAAGACGCGTTGCAAGGTCAAAGAGATGCGACCACTACAGGGTTTTCAAATTTAGCCGGCGCCCGGCGCAAGTCACCGGCTACTTCAAGCATTTGCGCCGGGTACTTTTCGTATTCCAAATTTTATTAACTACACAATTCTGTTTCACCAAAGTAATCGTGGTCTGATCTTTTGGAGGAAATAAATAAACGCCAACTGATAAAAGTAATTAATAAACAGTGCGGCTATTACATGTACCTTTTAATCTTCAAAGCGAGAGCTTTGTTAGCGGGAAAGTCTGCTCGTGTACACGGACTGTCATTTGAACGTGCATGTATCGGCGCAGCGGCAGATTTGTTCAACATGAAGGGGAGGCAGCAAACGATGTTGCCTTTCCTTTCAACTGCTGAGAAGTCTCGAAGACAAACAAGTGACATTAATTTAAGGAATAAGAGTTAACAAATATTACATGTTGTTTCAGTTCTGAAAGTGATGATAAAACACAGTAAGAGAATATGCCGAGGCTGAGTTGACCACGAGTATCCGTAGCTGGACATGTGGCGGCATCCACGTGGTGAATGCGAAGGCAGTCTTCCTCGTGAAATGTTACTCATCATGGTCTTGACTGCACCAAATGTATTTTCAAGGAAAGGCTAAAAGAAGTCTAAAAAATAAAAGCTTCAACAGCGCAAGTGTTGAGAATTTCAGACAAACGAAACTGCGAATTGCAGCGAATCGAAGTAGAAACAAAACCGCTAATAATACTTCGATCATGTCTGTAAAAGGAAAGACATCAACGCAAGCCGCTTCATGGCAATATTACCTTGAGCTGGAGCTGCAGGAAAATGCATTTTAGGGTGTCGAAACTACATAAATGTTTTCTCTAAAACTGAATTCAAGGAAAATGTATTCATTTTGTAAACTTCACTGGTATTAGGGTGCAAAGAATAAACAGTAAAAATTGCCACTGCATGTTTCCATGACTTGAGACAGAACAATTGTAAACTTTTGCTTCAAGCAGATTTTTTTCGGATGTCTGCCAATATTTTGTAGCTATATTTTGCTACAAAACACACAAAAAAAACTGTTTATCTTTAACTTACGCAACCGATTTGAAATGCTATTGTATTACAGTTCAGCTTTATATTGGACTTCAAGTAACTTGGGTACTGTACTCATGCAAATGTGAAAGCAAATGTGAAAGCATATTGTACCATTTTTGTAAAACTTTGAAAGCAACTAATTTTACAAAGTTTTTCAACACTTAACCCTTGCTAATAAGTGAACAATGGCGTTCAACAAAACCAGTTAGGGGTACAAAAAATGTACGGGAATAAACTTCATTTAATCAAGGCACTCTGATTTTCAAAATTTTCCCGGGGAAGCTCCCCATTCCTCTCTGCAGAAGGTTGTCGTTATCGCGATGAGATAGTGCTCCGGATACTTTACAATTTCCTCCTGCTACTTTTTTTCAATTTGAAAACCCTGCCACTATCTATTTTCCTTTCTTACTTAAGTTTTAAGCTACGGTTCAGTTGGTGACGTAACTTTCTGACGTAACTTAGCTAAACTTGCAATCATTGCTCTGTGCAGCACCATACAAGGCCCTACCTGCAAACGAACCCGCTTCTTTAACTAGAGCCCTTCCTCGTTCAGGGCCGGAGGAATCGGTGAGACTGGACGAAGCAGTAAAGGCATCGTCAGGAACAATTCCAGTGATAACACCAAACGATTTTGGAGCTGTGTCTGAAACAAACAAGAAACAAATTGATTACACTGTGAGGGATATCTCTATAATATATGTAATACACTTGCTGTAGCAACCATTCAAATTTCCAGATCATCTGGAAAACTACAAAATATGTTTTAAACAGTATATTTCAAGAAAGATTGTTGACTTGTTATCCATTCAAAGAAGAAAAGTGTCACCTCCTATTTATAAAATGACGCCCGCTCGACTAAGCTGACAAACGTCATAATTAAGACATGTCATAATAAGCGCGCTGTGCGAAAACTAGAAAAAAAGGGACAGTTTAACAAGGCGCTTGTTAGAACTCAGTTTAAAACTACATTATTAACTTTTTGGAGAGAGATTTACATGCGCCGAATGTTCTCCGATTAGGCACGACCCTTTTCGCGTCGCTTTGGCTTAAGTCCCTCAGCGCTACAAAGAACAAAAGGACTATTGTTTGTTGCTTAACATGAGAATTTGAGCCGGAACAATAGACCATTTCTTGATACGTTTAACTGCCAGCCTTAAAAATTTGCCAGCCACTACAGTCGTTTAAGTTGCCTGATGAGTGTCGTCTTTATAATTTTGGGCCGTACGAAACAGAACTGCCGCAATAAAACGATGATTTTTTTCAGAAGCTTGAACTTTTGTGAAGTTACATATATATTTGTACCATGCTATAGGGCCAAGCAAGACAAAAATATGAATCATGGCTGAACCAAACAGCAAATAGTCACTGCCATACACATTCAATAAGCAGGACTTTCTAATTAGGTGACGGTCAACAAAAGCAATTTCAATTATCTGGTGTTTAATAAGCCTCATGTTTCACCAGAATTTGAACCAACGCAAGTGACATAGCATTGTGAGATACAAGAAATGTTTTGGCCGAAATCTCTAAAATGGCTTTAGCGGTACTGGTTGTCTTTGGTTATTATGCACCTGACGATCATGCCTGTAAAGTATTACTAAATTATGCGTAATTCTTTTTCAATACACCACTCAAAAAGAAGCTCCACTCAGGACAGTTCTAACTTCTATACCAGCATTCATTACTTTAGTGTCGTAGAAGGATTAGAATAGATTTAAAATACCCCCACCTGCCACAAGATCAGTGCACTTTGCAATCCTTTGTATCTGCGATGGAGTCAGAAACATTTCATACACAACAACATGGCTCATGTAGACGGCAGCGCTGGTGGGTGCATGACCAATGGTTAATGGAACTTCCTCAGTAACCGACGTCGCTGGAATGAATGGGCCACTCTTTAGCCAATGCACAAAGTCTACCACAGCCACCAAGCCTTCGCTTTTTGCCCACGTGAACGTCACGTGATGCCACTGATGTAGCGTGACGTTGAAGCTAACCAACAAAGGACTCGACGAGATAAAAAAGACAGCGGTTATCAGTTTGGACCGAGCTGTTATTGAGATATCTGTTCGCTCCTCGGCAGCGTACAACAGCCGCTGAGAGTCAGAGCTGTTGTCAATAAGCTTGAACCAAAAGGCTACTGTGACACCGTCAGTGCAAAGTAGAATGTTCCCGAGGCATGATGACGAAAAGTTCTGTATCAAGGATACGGGTCTGGAAAGACACAAAAACAAAAGTGTCCGACATTATGAACAGCTCCAGTATCCGTTTTTAAAAACAAACTTAAAGCTTTCCTTTTTAAAAAAGCGTTTTTATAACTAACTATTTTGTTGCTCTTGTTAAGCGCTTTTGAACTTTAATGATACTAGCGCTATATAAATATATTATTATTATTATTATTATTATTATTATTATTATTATTATTATTATTATTATTTCAATCTTGTAGCAACAGGAAAACAAAATTCATTATCATAAATTAATTCCCATACTCAAAAAAGTAACGATAATTAGTCAGCATGATCCCATAATAGGTTTAACCCATCGACTCCTGTGCCGCCCGTAACCGCCCGTGACGAGCCTTGGCCTTTCTTCCACTTCTGACGTCATCACTTTTGACCAAAATTGGCATCATCTATACTTAACTTCTGCAGGAGGAAAAGATGTTTCCAATGATGCCTAGATCAGAGTGATCAGCCTAATGGAGCCTGAGATGTGCACAAAAATGCTCAAAAAGATGAGTGAAAAACTCAGAGCAAAATTTCCTGCTACTACACCTAGCTGCTCCATGGTAAAAATTGTTTGCCTCGATAACTCCTTCCTAGAAGTTTTTTAACCGCAAGCAAGCTCAGGAGAAGGTCAATCAAAAATGTCCGAACAAAGGCATTTTTGGCAAAAAGCTCCAGGAGTCAATGGGTTAACTTACCCCGATTCATAGAGATTCAGTGCAGCTGACGTCACAGAGTGCCACGTTGGACCGCTGACCCAAACATCGCTTTCCGTCACATTTTCCTTTCCTTTCCCGTGACTTCTACCCTGGACGTCAAGTAGAACGTTACCAACTGCTTTGTCCAATGGCCAGTAATAAGTCGCGTTTTTGTGACACTGATCTATACGGATAAAAAGTTCATCGAGCAATGCTGAGAACTGAACACTCAATAATCAGGGGGGGATGTTAAGTGGGTAGTGGAGTTCCTTAGTCATACTAACAGTGCTGAGGAGCCAAGACGATAGGACTTCACTAGTGTAAGACATCAACAGCAGTATTACTAGTCAAACCATCTTATCTAAGTTGGTTTCTTACGCGATTTATCGCATATTGCAAAAAGAGACTCATTTTACCTGTACACGTTTCGCATGTCAACAAAGTGTAACAAGGCACGCTAAAGAGCGTTTTCACATGACACCATGTCAGCCATATTGTTGTTCCAAAACAATGAAACAGCGGCCATGTTGGTGAGCCAAACCAATCATGTTTGGGTTGAACTCTTTTCTTATGTAAACACTTTCTTTTGTTCCAATACAAATGTATGACTGCTGTCTACGTGAATGAAAATGCTCTATAAATAACCAATGTCCCGGCTTAAGATACAAAAAATAAAACAATTAAAATACCTTGTCTGTTGCAAAGCAAAATGGTCTGATCGGTCGATGGCTTGCCAAACTTGATGAAGTGAATCATCTGATGATTATCAGTGTCATTGTACTTTAGAATGACAGTGTTTCCTGAGCCCAGAATTACACTCGTACAGCGGTAATCCAGCCAGAGTGTGCGCCAGCCCACATCAAGAATGCCGGGGAAATTCTTCACTTTTAGCGACGTTTCGTTGGTTGACTGCACACGAAATAATGTGACGTCACTAGCTCCAATCTCGAAGATGTAGCCGTCGTCGGAGGTGGGTGTGGTCGTGAGGCGTACCTCTAGAGACTCTTGCCGTGCTATGTTGACGCTAAACATGACAGTATTGTCAACAAGTGCAATAGGGCCACTGTCGTTTGAAGGAAGTAGGTTGATAATGTCACACTGTCGCTCTGCAAAATTAAATCGTGACGACAATGCCATCTTCATTAGTATACATCATTTTCTCTACTGTAAATATCTGAATCTGTTCCTGGAGGACCTCTTACCCAATAATGGCTGCGAGGTAGCGAAACTAAGAACTGTTTACCTTTCATGCACTGGTCGTAGTAAATCTCGATCTCCTTAAATCCACCGGCCTGGTCAACGACGAGTTGAAGCCAAGATGCACTGCGAGGTGTAAACGTTATCTCCTCCATGACTGCATCACCAGAGTTAGGTGTGAGAGTTTTCTACAAGAAATTCAGTTTATTAATATAACGGTTAAATTGCAAGGCTACTGTTCATCGTTCCTCAAGCTCGCCTCAATAGGGGTGATGTAGCAGCTCTCGTAAGGTCTCACATGAATGGCTTGCAACCCTTTGAGAGTACAATAGAACAAACAACAGAAACAATACCCCTAGCCCTAAAACAATAACAGCTGCTACAGTGATAAAACAAAAACAACTTACGACAGCTGCTACACTAGTGCCCAATAGTTTACCTTCACCGAGGAGGAATTCGAGAATTCCAGGCGCACGTTACTGATCTGCGTATTACCGCTGTCCAGCTGCATGACCCTCAGCTTATTAACGAGAAAATATTGTGCGAACTGGATCTTTATGGAATGATTGGCTGATTGACTACTGTTGAAAGCAAAATGGAGATTCGTGCCTACAACTTCAGCTCTTCCATCAATTGCTTTGTCGCATTGTCTTGCTTCATGGACGTATGAACTTGATGTACAGTTAGCACCGTTCTTTTCTGCGGCAACATTTAAATGTGTGCACTGCAACCAGGCTGAAAGAGTCACAATGTCACATTATATAAGCAGTAGATACATGATTGGTTAGCCAGCCCATAAAATTGAAACTCGTAAAACTACTTCACACAAGGGACGGTTTTGGCAACCCGGGTCGGTTTGGTTACCGTTGACAAGACTTAGCACACTGTTCCAATTAATGCTCCTTGTCAAATTAACTCCAAAATTTGACAGTGGCTTTCATCTTTCGATGACAACGGCCATCATTTGTGACAAATGTTCACATCGAATACGAAATTTGGACCAGTTTCAATTTTAATAAGTGTACGTAGGTGTACGTCTCTCCAGCTTAAGCTTTAATTTTAATGTGGACAGAAGAATTTTTGTTATTATTTCTAGATGTAAAATTACGTAATGATTATATGAACGGATAATAAAGAATAACGAACTCAACAAAAAAAGGATGACCCCATAAACTTCAAATAACACCGCATTAAACTCGACCTCTCCCCGTTTCACGGACTAAAACGTTTAACTGTATTGCCAATGTTAAACGGACCACACCAACAACGTTTATGTTGAAAGAGTAAGTTCTTTTCTTCAATGATGATCATATACCACAGATCAGTCTCACCGATTCCTCCGGCCCTGAACGAGGAAGGGCTCTAGTTAAAGAAGCGGTGTTTCGTTTGCAGGTAGGGCCTTGTATGGTGCTGCACAGAGCAATGATTTGCAACGTTTAGCTAAGTTACGTCAGGAGAAGTTACGTCCACCAACTGAACTCGTAGCTTAAAACGTAAGTAAGAAAAGGAAAAAAAAGATAGTGGCAGGGTTTTTCAAATTGAAAAAAAGTAGCAGGAGGAAATTGTAAAGTTATCCGGCGCACTATCTCATCGCGAATAACGGACAACCTTCTGCCAGAGAGGAATGGGAGCTTCCCCCGGGAAAATTTGAAAATCAAGAAGTGCCTTGCCTTGATTAAATGAAGTTTATTCCCGTAGCATTTTTTGTACCACCTAACGTGGATTTGTTGAACACCATTTGCTTCACGTTATTACGCAAGGGTTACGTGTTGAAAAACTTTGTAAAATAGTTGCTTTCAAAGTTTTACAAAAAATGGTACGATATGCTTTCACAGTTGCTTTCACATTGGCATGAGTACAAGTACCCCCAGTTACTTGAAAGTCCGAATATAACGCTGAACTGTAGATACAATAGCATTTCAAATCGGTTTGCGTTAAGTTACAGATAAACAGTTTTTTTTTGTGTGTTTTGTAGCAAAATATAGCTACAAAATATTGGCAGACATCCGAAAAAATCTGCTTGAAGCAAAAGTTAACAATTTTTCTGTCTCAAGTCATGGAAACATGCAGTGGCAATTTTTGCTGTTTATTCTTTGCACCCTATAACCAATGCAGTTTACAAAATGAATACATTTTCCTTGAATTCAGTTTTAGAGAAAACATTTATGTAGTTTAATGACCCCCTAAAATGCATTTTCCTGCAGCTCCAGCTCAAGGTAATATGGCCATGAAGCGGCGGTTGTCTTTCCTTTTACAGACATAATCGAAGTATTATTAGCAGTTTTGTTTCTACTTCGATTCGCTGCAATTTGCAGTTTGTTTGTTTGAAATT
>JAHPZR010054787.1:0-15015 GCA_019787425.1 Platygyra sinensis | reverse complement strand
AAACGACAAAGAAATAAACTGAAATAACAATTCTAAAAGGAAAATAAACTTACATTGTTATGGCACTGTAATAATAATAATAATAATAATAATAATAATAATAATAATAATAATAATAATAATAATAATAATAATTATGGCATTTATATAGCGCCATATACACTAGCTGCTCTATGGCGCTTCACAATTCTACAGTTAAAAAAGAAGAGACCCGAAGTTAAAAAAGTTAAAAAAGTTAAAAAAGAAGTGGCCCGTATAACGAATTACTACAAGATGACTGTGCTTAATACAAATATACTCTTCACAGATCGAAGTAGACTGCACGATGCGCCAGTGAAAACTAATGGTGAAATATAAATCTAGGAATACTTATGCAGAAAGATGCATGTGAAACGAAATAATGCAAAAAAATTGTTACACGCACTAAACGTTCCCAGAGGGTACCTAATTAACTAAATCTAAATCTTTGGGTGTTAGGTCCAACAACCACGATACCTCATTTTAAGATTAAAATCACCGAAATACTGCAAGAAAAATTGTCCAATACCACAAAACCGCAAACCCGAATATTCTATGCACCGATGTTGTATCGTGCACGGTTCGCTAGAACGCAACTTAAAATCATGTCCCTGAAGCGGACTTACGACATAAATGGAACCAATTCAATTTTTTATCAAGTTAATGGAATTATTATTTTTTTTTAAAGTTAGGTTTAAGGTGGCTCAAAACAGTTTATGTATCTTGTTCTCGACACCTAAATACAACATGTACATAAATCATATGGGTGTTACTTTGGCTGAGCTCTGTTTGCTGGGCAAGAACAATAAACACTCCCAAGTGGGATATATTGGCCACAGATGTGGCCGTTTATTTTGATAGCAAGCTTAGAAAGCTTAAATTACAAACATACCAAAGTATTAGCCCAGCAAAGGTGAGGGAGAAACCGCCAGAAAATGCCGAAAAACAGGGAAAATGGGGTGTGGAGGGAGGGAAAATACCCTTCACTTGCCGAGAATGCTGCACAAACGAGAAGGTGGATCACATCTAGCTATATATAAGTCCCGAATGACAGAAACTCCCGCATACAAGTACTGGGCCTAGTTACGTCACAAGCTACATAAAATCATTTATTTTGGTAAAATAAATTTCCTTTCCAGGACTTTCCAAGACGTAGATTTTGATGGGTCATAATTAACACTCTTTATCAATTGATGCTACAGTCATGGTATCAAAAAACTGCCCAATCACTGGTGAACACGTTGGTATTATTTTCGTGACACAATAGGTTACCATAGTAACACTATGACCCGCTTAAAACACCCTTAATTTCAGCTTTAAGCGCTTATATTTCAAAAACGGCACGGTGAAATTTTTTCACATTATAGAATTTTGATAAGCAGGATAAGATGCAACTTTTGGCAAAGTTTAAAAAAATTCTGTACATGCGGTTCAGGGCCACCTTAAATTGCTAAAGAGTGTTAATTATGTAAATAAAGAGTGTTAATTATGACCCATCAAAATCTACATCTTGGAAAATTTTGGAAACTGTTTTGAGCCACCTTAAATTACACTTTCTTCTTTCAGGCTTGTTTGTGCATTTTACCTCCAGAAGATGCATAGTCTGATGCATTCCAATTATTTTTCCTGCAGGAATTTTCTTCGGGATGAGCTCGTTTCTGTCTTGCTTGCTTGTTTTGGTAGTTTTGCCTTTCAAAGTTGTTGAGGTCTGGATGAAATTGCTCTCTCCCCCCTCCCCGACCCAAACTTTCGGAAGTTTCTGAGATTCTGCTCATAAAGGAAGTGGTATCCCTCAAAGATCTTGCTATTTAGTCAAAACGAAAGTCAAAACAGACAATATACCGGATGTAAACTACACGTTTGTGGAGCTGTCAGAGATTACTCTTCTAGGAACTAGACATGCAGAGAATAAGTGCGATGCTGAACAGCGAGTTAGTCGACATTGCAAGATTTGACTATTCTAGCCTGGTATATTAACCCATTCATGGTATTGGACAATTATCATGTCATTGAATACATCCCACACGGGGCTGTTCTATCGTTACGCAAAACAAGACTTTGCTTTACCTCAATAAAAACGGGTTTACACTATACCTACTTTTAAAATCGGTTAAACGAGTGCTCTATCAAGAAAGCATTACAACGTTGCTCAGTGTAACGTTGCTAAGTGCGACTTTTTATAAGGTGCAATTTTACTGTAACAATAAGCTGGAGCAGGTGGTATCTCAAAGCACTTGAACCCAGGCTAAAATATTAAATCCTTGGTAAACAACTTGTGGAAGTTATCCCAGTACAGCACCAAGACCAAGCTAAGACTATACCAGAGCTGCGTACTTTCCACCCTACTGTGCGGCTCAAGATGCTGGAGGATGACTGGAAGCGACCTCAACAAAAAGTCCACCTTTAACACCAAGAACCCTAGAAGAATCTTGCTAATATTCTGGCCCGAGCCCATCTCCAATCGGGGGTGGAAGGGGAATATTGAATATTGAATATCGTACTTGAAAACCTTAGGAATATTGAATATTTACCTGAAAAATATACGGAATACGGAATATTTCAATAAAACACACGCAAAAGTGAGAATAGGGAATACTCAGCCTGCAACTTAATAAAAATGCACCAGATTGCGTCTCACAGCACTAGCAAAGCGCGCGAAGTCTAAAAATAGAATGCAAATCCCTGAATTCCCCGCGAGACTCAAGCGACATAAGCTTGTTCTGAGGGAAATACAGGGAATATACGCGAAATTTTTGTTTCACAAGTGTTTGAGGAACACCGGCTTCTGCCCTTAAAGAAATCTTCAAAATCATCCACCATTCCAGTTTGTTTGTCTGAGTCTTGTCTGAGTCATAACGTCACTCGCGCGCTTCGCTCTTAAAAGTTCAAAATTTCCCGGGGGGGGATGCCCCCGGACCCCCCTAGTTATTTGCGTCCTCGGCGCTCACCTTGGCCACTACGCGCCAAAATTGTCTCCGCCTGCTTCCCTTTCATTGACTTCAACTTTCTTTGAAAAGGAAAACCCTGCCCAATGCGAAGCAGAGCAAGGGAAACCAACTGTTTCTTGGTATGTTTTATTGGTTAAGAGTTCAATCTTTTATTTTTTTTCAATAAAACTGTACATAGGGTTCTTAGGATAAGCGCGAGGGATACAAAAAATATATATATTTCAGAATCAAGTTCAAATAGGATGAATAATCATTGGCTTTTCTAGGAAAAGCGAATTAGCTTCTAGGAAAAGGTTTGTGGGTTACCACGATTTGTAATCAGTTGGAAAATTACTCCACTGAATCATGTGAAGCATTACTTTAGTAGACATTACACTGAGATTGATCTCATTTATTGTTGGTATCAGTCAATCTAACTAAAGCAATAAACTGTGCTATTTGTTAGTAACAGATCAACAAAACGGGTTTACTACTGCAACAACTCCCAGTGATTTAAAACTACTGAGAGATGCCGTCCCTAAAGGTATTTCAAGCTAAGCTAAAATTGTCCTAAGAACCTTGCGAAATGCCGACATAGCTGCTTACGAAATTCAGACAGGAGACTTGAGTACCCCTCCCCTCCCTCACCGCCTAACAGGACCGAACAATTTTCCTTAATATTGTCGGCGCTACCGCAGTTGCATTCATGATGCTTAACAGCAGCTGACACCATCGGATAGGTGCTGTAACACGGGTTTATCGAGCAATGTTTTCGTCGTATACGATACCAAAGTTACTGTCTAAGGCAAAGATTCTAATGTTCTTTTTAATCCCCATAAATGCTTCGAGACGTCACTCAACCCAGGGCAGAAACGTGTCGAGGTTGAGGGACATCTGTGCTCAAAATTGTCTTTATCTAAGGCATACAAATAATCATTGGTAGTTGGCTCGGTATTTTTAAGTTGCTGATACATGCGCATGGACGAATACGTGGACCGAATACATGGCACGTTTTCTTTCCTTCTAGCATGATTATATAGACACATGCTTGAGTTAAGCAACATTTGTGAACAACCAGCTTTAACCTTCTTGCACTGTTCCTCGAGACGCTCAATAATTCCTTCAGTAATCTGAACATAATTATCTGGCTCAATCTCGCTACGCTTGTTGTGCTGCTTTAATTCTTTCAAACTCAAACGACGAGCTTCATATACACATGATTCTATCAGTGTTTGTAGTTTGTAGTTTTGCCCAACGATCAGCACGGCTAATACGTCGTTTTCTTTCCTTGTTTTCACCGCGGACACTAGAAAATCTTCGCACTTTTCAGTAATGGTGGCTATCTGATATTCGCGAGCAAGATTCAACAGGAAATAGCAGTTGTTCCTTGTGATGACTTTCTCCACCAAAGATGGATACATTATTTGAAGAAGCTCATTAACCTCACGCGCTTTCTTCCCTGGAAGTGGAATTTCATCCGAGTTCTTCTCTTTAAAATCGGAGGTAAACATCCGCTCAAACACTGGCGACCAAAAGGCAAGCGTGCTTCGATGAACATGAAATTTCCGTTCTTCAACCACGAGGACCACATCGCTGAGTTTCCAAGGTTCTGTGAAGTCCTTTGGATAAGGCGTTTGGTTTCTTGCTTGCTTCTTGTTGCCGCCCTCCGTTTCCTTGGGTTTTTCCTCCATGTTGCATTTGCGCAACAGTTACACAGAAACGCTTAATCGCTGCGAAAAATAGCGACTTCGATTTGCTTCAATGCAAGTAGAACAATGAGTATAAAATGAATATGCGGTTTGACACGAAACTGCATAATAAATACTTCGTGTTCAGTTAAAACGTTTGGGAGGGATGTATGGGTCAGGGTTTTCGTTCGAGGCCGGAGGCTATACGTTTCATGCGGTCGTTTTCCATTCCATGTTCGGTACTTTGATTCACTATTTGAGGGTTTCTTTTTTTTATTATTTTATTATTATAATTTGTTTTTACTTTAGCATCTCATGAATTTACTGACAAGAGGATAACGGAATACTGCAATTAAAATCTTCAAAACTGCCAAATTTCTTTTTTCTTTGCTTATCGAGTGGAATATTAATTTGATTGGTATCCCGTTTCATTTCAACGAAATTTAAAAGTTAAACCTCAGTTATCTTATGTCTTTTTGAAATTATATGAACAATAATTTCGCAATGATAAACGATAAACGGCTATTTTTAAACTCACAAATTGCGCTAATATTCCTTTTTGCGGCCCGGTAAAACACCACGAAAACAGTGAGAAGCTAAGAAGCTTTACTTTGACTTTATAAGTAGTCACTAACACCACAAAAAGGTGTACAGCAGCTTAAAAGAAGTACACAACTGCCAGGCTAAAGCACTCCATATACAAATAACCAAGATTTTAACTGGAAATCGATTTATTTAATCCCACACAAAGTGACTTTAGATATAAGAACGATAATTTTCAAATACAAATTGCTTAATCGCATTATATATACCTATAAAGAACGCATTGAACAGATAGGTGTAGTTTTCATGAAAAGAAATGGAAAATCATAAGCAAATAATTTTTAAATTCAATCAGTTATCCTGTAGCAGCTGTACTTTATTAACACTGCAGTGGTATGCGTATGTAATAGTTTTGTAACTAGGTTGAGTAATTTCTGTACTTTGTGGTGTTACAGACGGGTTCGTACGAGTTCTGTAAAAATAATGAATAAAAAAAGTCGGAGAGAGAGTCAAGTTTCAGTATAGTTCTTTCTCGCAGCGAAAAATTTGAAGCTTTATGAAAACTTTAAATTAGAATCGAGTGAGGCATGTTCAAGTAACTTTGAAACAACACAAATCAGGAGTCATAATCAGCGAGGGACGGAGACCGCAAGCGCGCGCCATTTCTAGTATTGGGGTTGGCCCATGATATGCGCCATCGCCTGTGGCACACGCTCGTACGTTAATACGAGGATTTTCGCGGATGTCGCGCAGGGGAAAATGGCGTCCCAAATTCCCGAAATCGTTTATGCTTTTGGCCCGTAACCCAACGCCTTCATGGCTGTTGGAATTTTGTTTAAGTATTTTCGCTGTAAGTTGCTCAAATTTGAGTGAAGACAGTGTCCATTTTAGGTATGTCCCGCTTTATATCGCTGATCAAGTTGAGTTCCGCTGCTCCTTTTACAAGAACTTCACGTTACTCCAATGTAGCTTTTCCATAACACAGAAAAAAAAAGAACTAGTTGGATATGTTTGGATATAGCAGCGTTTAGGCCCAATAAATGACAATAGGTTTATGTCCGTAGATGCTGCTTAGTTTTGTTTGTGTAAAAATTCAATGAATTGTCTGTTGTCGATGAATAAGAGCGCACGCCGATGCGTGTTTTGCACAGCTAGTAAAACATGCCAAATCGGACTTCGCACTTTGGTGTGAAAACGTACATTGAACACATATAATATCTCTAGTTTTCGAATATGTTTTAGGTTGTTTAATGTTTGCCTCGTCCTGAGAGACCTCTACCACCAGGGAAAAACTTCTCAAGTTGTCTATTTTATTTTCGCAGTGTCAAGTTTCACTAAGTGAAAGAAACGCACATGCTGTTTGTAGCTTTCTGGTGAACGTTGGTGAAAATTGTTGTAGTATCTCAGCACAAAAGTCAACGAAACAAATCGTTTCACGATTTGTTCACAATCTGAAAACACCGACTCGGACTTGAAATGGCACGTGCTAAACTATGCAAATGAGCTACTCGTTCGCGTCGGACTTTCCTGTCAAAAACTTTTGCACACTCGCCAAACGAGCAGAAACAATAAGAAATCATCAAACAGGTTTTGGCTATGAATAAGCATTGTTTGGCAAACTCACAAATTAACTCGATCCCGGAGTAAACAGTTTTCTTACAGAACTTTTCTCTACCAAAAAGTTTACCCGTATAACTAGCCGGCGAGCGGATTTCATTCATTCACAGCGCGAAATTAAAGAAATTCTCGACCCTGGAAAACACACCTTTTCCATTAAATCAAAGAGCCCTGGTTCTTCTTCTCTGCCTTATTCCCTGCCATCGCTGTGAAAAATCGGCAAGAGAATCTCGCAACTCTCACCATTTGGAAAGATTTCCGTATAACCCCATAAATTTATTATGCATGCAAAGTTATTAATTATGTATGCACTCTATTGTTTTAGAAGACAATAGCAACTCCCTAAGGTATTGAATATATACATTGATAATTACTACTTACCGTATGAATAAAAGAGGATATGATGTGCGCGCGCTAGCGCGCGCACATCATATCCTCTTTTATTCATACGGTAAGTAGTAATTATCAATGTATATATTCAATACCTTAGGGAGTTGCTATTGTCTTCTAAAACAATAGAGTGCATACATAATTAATAACTTTGCATGCATAATAAATTTATGGGGTTATACGGAAATCTTTCCAAATGGTGAGAGTTGCGAGATTCTCTTGCCGATTTTTCACAGCGATGGCAGGGAATAAGGCAGAGAAGAAGAACCAGGGCTCTTTGATTTAATGGAAAAGGTGTGTTTTCCAGGGTCGAGAATTTCTTTAATTTCGCGCTGTGAATGAATGAAATCCGCTCGCCGGCTAGTTATACGGGTAAACTTTTTGGTAGAGAAAAGTTCTGTAAGAAAACTGTTTACTCCGGGATCGAGTTAATTTGTGAGTTTGCCAAACAATGCTTATTCATAGCCAAAACCTGTTTGATGATTTCTTATTGTTTCTGCTCGTTTGGCGAGTGTGCAAAAGTTTTTGACAGGAAAGTCCGACGCGAACGAGTAGCTCATTTGCATAGTTTAGCACGTGCCATTTCAAGTCCGAGTCGGTGTTTTCAGATTGTGAACAAATCGTGAAACGATTTGTTTCGTTGACTTTTGTGCTGAGATACTACAACAATTTTCACCAACGTTCACCAGAAAGCTACAAACAGCATGTGCGTTTCTTTCACTTAGTGAAACTTGACACTGCGAAAATAAAATAGACAACTTGAGAAGTTTTTCCCTGGTGGTAGAGGTCTCTCAGGACGAGGCAAACATTAAACAACCTAAAACATATTCGAAAACTAGAGATATTATATGTGTTCAATGTACGTTTTCACACCAAAGTGCGAAGTCCGATTTGGCATGTTTTACTAGCTGTGCAAAACACGCATCGGCGTGCGCTCTTATTCATCGACAACAGACAATTCATTGAATTTTTACACAAACAAAACTAAGCAGCATCTACGGACATAAACCTATTGTCATTTATTGGGCCTAAACGCTGCTATATCCAAACATATCCAACTAGTTCTTTTTTTTTCTGTGTTATGGAAAAGCTACATTGGAGTAACGTGAAGTTCTTGTAAAAGGAGCAGCGGAACTCAACTTGATCAGCGATATAAAGCGGGACATACCTAAAATGGACACTGTCTTCACTCAAATTTGAGCAACTTACAGCGAAAATACTTAAACAAAATTCCAACAGCCATGAAGGCGTTGGGTTACGGGCCAAAAGCATAAACGATTTCGGGAATTTGGGACGCCATTTTCCCCTGCGCGACATCCGCGAAAATCCTCGTATTAACGTACGAGCGTGTGCCACAGGCGATGGCGCATATCATGGGCCAACCCCAATACTAGAAATGGCGCGCGCTTGCGGTCTCCGTCCCTCGCTGATTATGACTCCTGATTTGTGTTGTTTCAAAGTTACTTGAACATGCCTCACTCGATTCTAATTTAAAGTTTTCATAAAGCTTCAAATTTTTCGCTGCGAGAAAGAACTATACTGAAACTTGACTCTCTCTCCGACTTTTTTTATTCATTATTTTTACAGAACTCGTACGAACCCGTCTGTAACACCACAAAGTACAGAAATTACTCAACCTAGTTACAAAACTATTACATACGCATACCACTGCAGTGTTAATAAAGTACAGCTGCTACAGGATAACTGATTGAATTTAAAAATTATTTGCTTATGATTTTCCATTTCTTTTCATGAAAACTACACCTATCTGTTCAATGCGTTCTTTATAGGTATATATAATGCGATTAAGCAATTTGTATTTGAAAATTATCGTTCTTATATCTAAAGTCACTTTGTGTGGGATTAAATAAATCGATTTCCAGTTAAAATCTTGGTTATTTGTATATGGAGTGCTTTAGCCTGGCAGTTGTGTACTTCTTTTAAGCTGCTGTACACCTTTTTGTGGTGTTAGTGACTACTTATAAAGTCAAAGTAAAGCTTCTTAGCTTCTCACTGTTTTCGTGGTGTTTTACCGGGCCGCAAAAAGGAATATTAGCGCAATTTGTGAGTTTAAAAATAGCCGTTTATCGTTTATCATTGCGAAATTATTGTTCATATAATTTCAAAAAGACATAAGATAACTGAGGTTTAACTTTTAAATTTCGTTGAAATGAAACGGGATACCAATCAAATTAATATTCCACTCGATAAGCAAAGAAAAAAGAAATTTGGCAGTTTTGAAGATTTTAATTGCAGTATTCCGTTATCCTCTTGTCAGTAAATTCATGAGATGCTAAAGTAAAAACAAATTATAATAATAAAATAATAAAAAAAAGAAACCCTCAAATAGTGAATCAAAGTACCGAACATGGAATGGAAAACGACCGCATGAAACGTATAGCCTCCGGCCTCGAACGAAAACCCTGACCCATACATCCCTCCCAAACGTTTTAACTGAACACGAAGTATTTATTATGCAGTTTCGTGTCAAACCGCATATTCATTTTATACTCATTGTTCTACTTGCATTGAAGCAAATCGAAGTCGCTATTTTTCGCAGCGATTAAGCGTTTCTGTGTAACTGTTGCGCAAATGCAACATGGAGGAAAAACCCAAGGAAACGGAGGGCGGCAACAAGAAGCAAGCAAGAAACCAAACGCCTTATCCAAAGGACTTCACAGAACCTTGGAAACTCAGCGATGTGGTCCTCGTGGTTGAAGAACGGAAATTTCATGTTCATCGAAGCACGCTTGCCTTTTGGTCGCCAGTGTTTGAGCGGATGTTTACCTCCGATTTTAAAGAGAAGAACTCGGATGAAATTCCACTTCCAGGGAAGAAAGCGCGTGAGGTTAATGAGCTTCTTCAAATAATGTATCCATCTTTGGTGGAGAAAGTCATCACAAGGAACAACTGCTATTTCCTGTTGAATCTTGCTCGCGAATATCAGATAGCCACCATTACTGAAAAGTGCGAAGATTTTCTAGTGTCCGCGGTGAAAACAAGGAAAGAAAACGACGTATTAGCCGTGCTGATCGTTGGGCAAAACTACAAACTACAAACACTGATAGAATCATGTGTATATGAAGCTCGTCGTTTGAGTTTGAAAGAATTAAAGCAGCACAACAAGCGTAGCGAGATTGAGCCAGATAATTATGTTCAGATTACTGAAGGAATTATTGAGCGTCTCGAGGAACAGTGCAAGAAGGTTAAAGCTGGTTGTTCACAAATGTTGCTTAACTCAAGCATGTGTCTATATAATCATGCTAGAAGGAAAGAAAACGTGCCATGTATTCGGTCCACGTATTCGTCCATGCGCATGTATCAGCAACTTAAAAATACCGAGCCAACTACCAATGATTATTTGTATGCCTTAGATAAAGACAATTTTGAGCACAGATGTCCCTCAACCTCGACACGTTTCTGCCCTGGGTTGAGTGACGTCTCGAAGCATTTATGGGGATTAAAAAGAACATTAGAATCTTTGCCTTAGACAGTAACTTTGGTATCGTATACGACGAAAACATTGCTCGATAAACCCGTGTTACAGCACCTATCCGATGGTGTCAGCTGCTGTTAAGCATCATGAATGCAACTGCGGTAGCGCCGACAATATTAAGGAAAATTGTTCGGTCCTGTTAGGCGGTGAGGGAGGGGAGGGGTACTCAAGTCTCCTGTCTGAATTTCGTAAGCAGCTATGTCGGCATTTCGCAAGGTTCTTAGGACAATTTTAGCTTAGCTTGAAATACCTTTAGGGACGGCATCTCTCAGTAGTTTTAAATCACTGGGAGTTGTTGCAGTAGTAAACCCGTTTTGTTGATCTGTTACTAACAAATAGCACAGTTTATTGCTTTAGTTAGATTGACTGATACCAACAATAAATGAGATCAATCTCAGTGTAATGTCTACTAAAGTAATGCTTCACATGATTCAGTGGAGTAATTTTCCAACTGATTACAAATCGTGGTAACCCACAAACCTTTTCCTAGAAGCTAATTCGCTTTTCCTAGAAAAGCCAATGATTATTCATCCTATTTGAACTTGATTCTGAAATATATATATTTTTTGTATCCCTCGCGCTTATCCTAAGAACCCTATGTACAGTTTTATTGAAAAAAAATAAAAGATTGAACTCTTAACCAATAAAACATACCAAGAAACAGTTGGTTTCCCTTGCTCTGCTTCGCATTGGGCAGGGTTTTCCTTTTCAAAGAAAGTTGAAGTCAATGAAAGGGAAGCAGGCGGAGACAATTTTGGCGCGTAGTGGCCAAGGTGAGCGCCGAGGACGCAAATAACTAGGGGGGTCCGGGGGCATCCCCCCCCGGGAAATTTTGAACTTTTAAGAGCGAAGCGCGCGAGTGACGTTATGACTCAGACAAGACTCAGACAAACAAACTGGAATGGTGGATGATTTTGAAGATTTCTTTAAGGGCAGAAGCCGGTGTTCCTCAAACACTTGTGAAACAAAAATTTCGCGTATATTCCCTGTATTTCCCTCAGAACAAGCTTATGTCGCTTGAGTCTCGCGGGGAATTCAGGGATTTGCATTCTATTTTTAGACTTCGCGCGCTTTGCTAGTGCTGTGAGACGCAATCTGGTGCATTTTTATTAAGTTGCAGGCTGAGTATTCCCTATTCTCACTTTTGCGTGTGTTTTATTGAAATATTCCGTATTCCGTATATTTTTCAGGTAAATATTCAATATTCCTAAGGTTTTCAAGTACGATATTCAATATTCAATATTCCCCTTCCACCCCCGATTGGAGATGGGCTCGGGCCAGAATATTAGCAAGATTCTTCTAGGGTTCTTGGTGTTAAAGGTGGACTTTTTGTTGAGGTCGCTTCCAGTCATCCTCCAGCATCTTGAGCCGCACAGTAGGGTGGAAAGTACGCAGCTCTGGTATAGTCTTAGCTTGGTCTTGGTGCTGTACTGGGATAACTTCCACAAGTTGTTTACCAAGGATTTAATATTTTAGCCTGGGTTCAAGTGCTTTGAGATACCACCTGCTCCAGCTTATTGTTACAGTAAAATTGCACCTTATAAAAAGTCGCACTTAGCAACGTTACACTGAGCAACGTTGTAATGCTTTCTTGATAGAGCACTCGTTTAACCGATTTTAAAAGTAGGTATAGTGTAAACCCGTTTTTATTGAGGTAAAGCAAAGTCTTGTTTTGCGTAACGATAGAACAGCCCCGTGTGGGATGTATTCAATGACATGATAATTGTCCAATACCATGAATGGGTTAATATACCAGGCTAGAATAGTCAAATCTTGCAATGTCGACTAACTCGCTGTTCAGCATCGCACTTATTCTCTGCATGTCTAGTTCCTAGAAGAGTAATCTCTGACAGCTCCACAAACGTGTAGTTTACATCCGGTATATTGTCTGTTTTGACTTTCGTTTTGACTAAATAGCAAGATCTTTGAGGGATACCACTTCCTTTATGAGCAGAATCTCAGAAACTTCCGAAAGTTTGGGTCGGGGAGGGGGGAGAGAGCAATTTCATCCAGACCTCAACAACTTTGAAAGGCAAAACTACCAAAACAAGCAAGCAAGACAGAAACGAGCTCATCCCGAAGAAAATTCCTGCAGGAAAAATAATTGGAATGCATCAGACTATGCATCTTCTGGAGGTAAAATGCACAAACAAGCCTGAAAGAAGAAAGTGTAATTTAAGGTGGCTCAAAACAGTTTCCAAAATTTTCCAAGATGTAGATTTTGATGGGTCATAATTAACACTCTTTATTTACATAATTAACACTCTTTAGCAATTTAAGGTGGCCCTGAACCGCATGTACAGAATTTTTTTAAACTTTGCCAAAAGTTGCATCTTATCCTGCTTATCAAAATTCTATAATGTGAAAAAATTTCACCGTGCCGTTTTTGAAATATAAGCGCTTAAAGCTGAAATTAAGGGTGTTTTAAGCGGGTCATAGTGTTACTATGGTAACCTATTGTGTCACGAAAATAATACCAACGTGTTCACCAGTGATTGGGCAGTTTTTTGATACCATGACTGTAGCATCAATTGATAAAGAGTGTTAATTATGACCCATCAAAATCTACGTCTTGGAAAGTCCTGGAAAGGAAATTTATTTTACCAAAATAAATGATTTTATGTAGCTTGTGACGTAACTAGGCCCAGTACTTGTATGCGGGAGTTTCTGTCATTCGGGACTTATATATAGCTAGATGTGATCCACCTTCTCGTTTGTGCAGCATTCTCGGCAAGTGAAGGGTATTTTCCCTCCCTCCACACCCCATTTTCCCTGTTTTTCGGCATTTTCTGGCGGTTTCTCCCTCACCTTTGCTGGGCTAATACTTTGGTATGTTTGTAATTTAAGCTTTCTAAGCTTGCTATCAAAATAAACGGCCACATCTGTGGCCAATATATCCCACTTGGGAGTGTTTATTGTTCTTGCCCAGCAAACAGAGCTCAGCCAAAGTAACACCCATATGATTTATGTACATGTTGTATTTAGGTGTCGAGAACAAGATACATAAACTGTTTTGAGCCACCTTAAACCTAACTTTAAAAAAAAATAATAATTCCATTAACTTGATAAAAAATTGAATTGGTTCCATTTATGTCGTAAGTCCGCTTCAGGGACATGATTTTAAGTTGCGTTCTAGCGAACCGTGCACGATACAACATCGGTGCATAGAATATTCGGGTTTGCGGTTTTGTGGTATTGGACAATTTTTCTTGCAGTATTTCGGTGATTTTAATCTTAAAATGAGGTATCGTGGTTGTTGGACCTAACACCCAAAGATTTAGATTTAGTTAATTAGGTACCCTCTGGGAACGTTTAGTGCGTGTAACAATTTTTTTGCATTATTTCGTTTCACATGCATCTTTCTGCATAAGTATTCCTAGATTTATATTTCACCATTAGTTTTCACTGGCGCATCGTGCAGTCTACTTCGATCTGTGAAGAGTATATTTGTATTAAGCACAGTCATCTTGTAGTAATTCGTTATACGGGCCACTTCTTTTTTAACTTTTTTAACTTTTTTAACTTCGGGTCTCTTCTTTTTTAACTGTAGAATTGTGAAGCGCCATAGAGCAGCTAGTGTATATGGCGCTATATAAATGCCATAATTATTATTATTATTATTATTATTATTATTATTATTATTATTATTATTATTATTATTATTATTATTACAGTGCCATAACAATGTAAGTTTATTTTCCTTTTAGAATTGTTATTTCAGTTTATTTCTTTGTCGTTTCCGTGCAGTCTTGCATATCCTTAGTCCTGCGTTTTATTTTGCAGTTTAAACCTCGATTTTGATTATCTGTGGATATTGAGTGTGAAATAAATCAAGTTGGCCCAAGAAGTCGCCTTTGGCACTAACAGTGGTATTGTCCCAACCTAAGGGGTGCTTTTATAGCATTTTGGACGTGTTAACATTACTTACCTTCCTAATCATCCAAAGTTTTCTGAGTCTTTTCCAGTTTCCAACTGGAACTGAAGTCCGAATGAAAATTAGCTCTCATGTAAAAAGTAAACTGCAATTCCTTGTGCCGCAGTAGTAAAAGGCATGTTGTTTTTTTGTTCACTATTAACCAACACACCAATGGATAATATTTATTTTCTCTAAATCGGAGATAACCAGATTATTTAACCTAACTTTCATAAACACATTCTTAATTGTTATTAACGATTTATTTGCTCTAAACTTTAACAAACAGAGCAGTGGTTTCGGTATAACATCGAGTTTCCACTCGATTTTGAAGTATTGCGGTATTTGCCAATTTTTTTTGGTATTGCGGTGTTCAGAAACCCCCAATGCACTCCTTAGGATAGTTGTTCCGTCGCTGCTGAG
>JAHPZR010054786.1:0-15000 GCA_019787425.1 Platygyra sinensis | reverse complement strand
GACTCCCCTGTGGCCAATTAAAACCTCAAAACTCCCAAATGTGATACTTTGCAGAAATACTGTGTATTCAAAATTGAAGAACTTGTCCGATTCAAATTCTCAAATTTCATTTAATGTGATGTCACAACTGATGACGTCACAATGTGGTTTTTGCTCAGTCGTGCGTGGTACTAATCCAAAAAACAAATAATTTAAAACAATAACTTAAGAAAAATACAATAGTAAAATTGTCAACTCATTATTCTCTATAGTTTAAGAGATACTGGTAACATTCCATGCATATTTCAAAAAAATAGTTTGGACAAACTTGTGGCCGATTTTAGCCCTTTTTTCCCGCAGCATGCATTTAAGTAGGATTTGGAGGTGCTGTAGCCTAATGGTCCCTGCATTGGATCCTAGATCATACTGAATTGTTTCATCAAGAGCTGTTTTTTCTCTTGCTATCATGAAGTCAACTTTAGATGTATTGAGTTTGAATTCAGTGCAACTGTAGCTACACATTTCCTCAAACATCGCACTCATCATTTTGAACTTGATTATATTACCGGTAGTTTGACTTAACTGTGATTTGTAGTGTGTTATACTTGCTTTTAACACAATTGCAGTTCAGTCCAACTTAATTTGTCATTTCAGTTTGACATGATGATAGCATGGCAAATACAGAACAAGGTTTGAACTGGCCAATTCATACTGGGGAATTGTTACGATAGACTGACTAATGCTGGTGTGTAACATGTGGTAGACTGGCATCCTATCTTATGGGATTTGCTGCATCACTGAGCCTAGTTGAAAAGCAGAGTTAAGTTCCCTTACTACAATCTCTGGATACAGCCCAGGGTGTGTTGTCATTCATTGGTAAATTTCTTAAAGAAATAACTTACACCAAGAATCCATATTAACTTTGTAGCATCTATCTAGACAATGTGCCTACTGATGTAAAGTACATTTTTCCTGCGTGTTCTTATCCTGGCTCATGCTTGCTGCTGGAACAAAAATCTGAAAAATCCAGTTCAAACTAGAAGAAGAACCCTGAATCTGATTTGTGATGGCTATTTAAGCTTAATCCATTACTATAGTTTACTAATATTCAAAGGAAACTCATAATTTAACCAAATTCAGAAACTCATTCGACCAGATTGCAATTTGAAGTGAGAATGGATAGAACAGAAAGAGCGTCTTTGATTGTTGTCAGTTACATTGTATCAAGACTGAACAGCTTTCCAGCTATAATAAATCTCACACTGGGGGGGGGGAGGTACTCCTATATGGGCTATACAGGTATGTGCTGCCAGCCAGGGTATGTTTTTTCGGGATTTTTGTCTTAAACAGGGTATCGAATTTATCATTTTTTGTCTTTATCAGGGTATCGATTTATCAATTTTTGTCTTAAAATGGGATATCTTTTCTTGGATGATAAACAGCAAAATTTTTACAAGCTCTTGTAAATTAATATTGACTTCCATTGACTTTGGCATTGATACCAGGCACATTAAATTTCCATTGATTACACAACAAGAAAGCCACACAATTTTAATCTATGTCTTAAACAGGGTATCAAAAATCGGAATTCTGTCTTAAACAGGGTAGGAAAAATCAGCGATATTTGTCTTAAACAGGGTCAGGGTATGAGGGGCTGGGCCGCACCTCCCCACCCAGAGATATATCGAGTACCTCCCCCGGGCGTATTTCCGCGCCAAACTTGAAACCTGATGACCATTGAGCTGAGACGAGTTAGTCCAAGGAACCGGAAAATTACTGTTCCATTCGTCACATGGAATACCCGGAATTTCAAAACCGGAATATTTGGTCGAATGGAAAGCGCCCCACGTGGTCAAACAACAAGTCGAGGCTTCCTAATACGGAGTGATGTTTGTTGAAGGGTCGCACAGCTCTTAAAAAAACTTTGATGTTTTACTTTTGGTTATCTGGCTGTACCTGTGTGGAGGAGAAGGGTTATGCAATTTGGAAATATGACTGTTTTCTACGAATAACTTGTAAGCTTGATTTCTAAAGTAGCTGTTTATTTACCAGAATTCACAGTCACGAGCTCATCAAATTGTGCCGGTTACTGATGTCCTGGTGAACCAATTGAGTACATAGAGTAGATTTTTATGTTAATTCTATGCAAGAAAAAGGTTACATTAATCTGTGCTGCAGGCGTAAACAAGGAGCCTAAGGAAGGCCCCCTCTCCCTTGTTTTTTGCCTGCTAGATGCAGTCTAGGCCTGTATCACCTGGGGGGGGGGGGGGGGTACTCCCATAAAAATTGGGTGGGGGTGTGTGGTCCGCTTCTCAAAACCCTTACCCTATTTATGACCGAAATCTGCAATATTTCCTACCTTATTTATGACCTGACCATTACATGACCTGAACGTTACATTAAAATCCTGTTTCATACCTGCATTATAATTGGATCCCTAGTTCAGACCAATGTTAAATTACAGTAAACATAATTTGTGAAGGGCTTTTGTTGATTTTCTTTTCGATAATGATGAAAAAGTGGCTTCTAGGTTTAAGAACATACCCATATCAGGGCTAGAGTACAAAACCATACCCTATTTATGACCAAAATGGCCAAAATCAGCTAAAATCGATACCCTATTTATGACCAAAATGGCCAAAATCAGCTAAAATCGATACCCTATTTATGACCAAAATGGTTGAAAAACCATACCCTTTAGGGCCGCACATACCTGTATAGCCCATATAAGGGAGTACCTCCCCCCCCCCCGGTGTGAGATTTATTATAGCGGAAAGCTGTTCAGTCTTGATACAATGTAACTGACAACAATCAAAGACGCTCTTTCTGTTCTATCCATTCTCACTTCAAATTGCAATCTGGTCGAATGAGTTTCTGAATTTGGTTAAATTATGAGTTTCCTTTGAATATTAGTAAACTATAGTAATGGATTAAGCTTAAATAGCCATCACAAATCAGATTCAGGGTTCTTCTTCTAGTTTGAACTGGATTTTTCAGATTTTTGTTCCAGCAGCAAGCATGAGCCAGGATAAGAACACGCAGGAAAAATGTACTTTACATCAGTAGGCACATTGTCTAGATAGATGCTACAAAGTTAATATGGATTCTTGGTGTAAGTTATTTCTTTAAGAAATTTACCAATGAATGACAACACACCCTGGGCTGTATCCAGAGATTGTAGTAAGGGAACTTAACTCTGCTTTTCAACTAGGCTCAGTGATGCAGCAAATCCCATAAGATAGGATGCCAGTCTACCACATGTTACACACCAGCATTAGTCAGTCTATCGTAACAATTCCCCAGTATGAATTGGCCAGTTCAAACCTTGTTCTGTATTTGCCATGCTATCATCATGTCAAACTGAAATGACAAATTAAGTTGGACTGAACTGCAATTGTGTTAAAAGCAAGTATAACACACTACAAATCACAGTTAAGTCAAACTACCGGTAATATAATCAAGTTCAAAATGATGAGTGCGATGTTTGAGGAAATGTGTAGCTACAGTTGCACTGAATTCAAACTCAATACATCTAAAGTTGACTTCATGATAGCAAGAGAAAAAACAGCTCTTGATGAAACAATTCAGTATGATCTAGGATCCAATGCAGGGACCATTAGGCTACAGCACCTCCAAATCCTACTTAATGCATGCTGCGGGAAAAAAGGGCTAAAATCGGCCACAAGTTTGTCCAAACTATTTTTTTGAAATATGCATGGAATGTTACCAGTATCTCTTAAACTATAGAGAATAATGAGTTGACAATTTTACTATTGTATTTTTCTTAAGTTATTGTTTTAAATTATTTGTTTTTTGGATTAGTACCACGCACGACTGAGCAAAAACCACATTGTGACGTCATCAGTTGTGACATCACATTAAATGAAATTTGAGAATTTGAATCGGACAAGTTCTTCAATTTTGAATACACAGTATTTCTGCAAAGTATCACATTTGGGAGTTTTGAGGTTTTAATTGGCCACAGGGGAGTCACACGATTAGTAACCAAGGAAACACTCAGTCCAAAATATTGCTGGAATCAAGTAGTATTGTTTTCATCAGCTTCCGAAACATACCTTTAAAGGAAACAAAGCTATAGCCCCAAGAATTCCAAAACTTTTTGTGCCTATCACGTCCCCCATGGAATCTGTTGGCCCCTCAGCTTGAAAAAAAGCCTAGCGTGATGTGATACACAAAATCATAAAATGAACGATATCTGAGTAAAAAGTGGGAATTTATTATTATTTCAAGTGCCAACACTCTCAACATTTCTGAATTTGTCATTTCCTCATCCTGGTTGACAGGTAATAGAGGTTTGGTTGATGTGAGTGTATATGATCCCATCCCTGCAGCTCTCTCGGCTTCCTCAGGAGTGTAAGGCACTTCCTTCAGCATTTTAACTCTGGTAAAAATAACAAACATCATCATATAACCACTGATAGGAAAATGGAGCACTTGAACTATAGAGAAAAACAGACTGAACAAATTAATGTTTGGGGGTTATTTATTTTTCCTTTCTGGTACTTTTTTCTTTTTATTCTCTTGCTACCTATCTAGAATGTGAATTGAAGGGGGAGTCATCCACAAAACCAACTGGTTAATTTAGCTTTCAGCTTGATCTTTAATTTCCATATAAAGGATAAAAGCTCACAAAGGAATTATTTTATTATATTAAAAGTCCTGCAATGAAACAAAGGAAATCTGCAAAGATATACATGTATGTATTTTATGTCGCTGCATAATGTAACATCCAGAAAAAATGCATACACCTCCTGTGCAAAGGTTTTCTTCTTCTAACCCTGTCACTCCCCCCTGAAAATTTCAGTTGACCTTCATTTGATACTTATTCTTAAAGAACTTTGTGTTTATGGAATTCTTCCCTTCTTTAAAATTTCCTACATGTACTGGTTGACAACCTTCCTCATGGTTATTATCATTGACATTTTTTTGGACCTGCATATTGGAGAGTAAAACTTACTTCTTCCTATGGAGTCTTGATTTTATGTGATCTTTTAAAGACTTCTCATCAACAAAGTATCTCCTTTAAAAGAGAGAATAGTTGCATTTAATAAGGTATTTTCACATGCTTGTGTTGCTTAAAAAAATGAATTTAAGCTGTAAAATGTCCACCAAACAGTGGAAGGAAAACCTTCACATGCACAATCAAATATCTTTAATGATTAGTTTCTAGTGCCCAGATGTGGGTGGTGAATGTTTTGAACCAAGGACCTGACAATCTTTAGAATTGTATGTTCACGTTTAAATATTTAGCAATTATTGAATGAAGCTGAGTAGGATATGAAGAATTCTGCAGATCAAGGAGGGTGTTTATCCACAGAGGCCGAAGGCCGAGGTGGATAACACCCTCCAAAATCTTCAGAATTCTTCATATCCTACAAAAGCCGAATTCAATAATTGCTTTATTATTCATTTAAAATATTTCTCCGTTCTTAAAGGAGCTTCGCCATTTCGCTCTTTGTTTTTCTGCTCACCAAAAATAACACAATCTCATCCCCAGGTTTTCTTAGTCAACGGTTCAATAATCTGCAGCGGGCTGCACTTTTGACGTCATCGGTTCAATAATTTTCAGCGGGCTGCACTTTTGATGTAATTGATTCAATATGACGAAGATTCTTTCCAAATTTGGTGAACAGCAGCTGGTTATGGTGAATTATGCATGTGGTTTTAACCAATCAGAAATGGGGAAATATTTTGAATGAATAATAATAACAATTATTCACCAAAATGGACGTAAATATCCACCACTTTCACCGACACTGAGGTGAATTGTTTTAGTATATACCACACAAGCTGAATAACTAGCAGACCAAAGAGTAACTTTATTTGTGACAATATACCAACAAAAGCCATTTTGTTTTTCTTCAGCTGCTCGGAGGAGAATGGTACTTGGCTAATCACCTCCAAGCTAGCCAATCAGAGTTTGCAAAAAGTATTATTCACTTGTGTGGTATATACTAAGTTGTGGTATTAACTGCTGTAAGTTTACAACTAATTAAGGTGGCTGAACACAGTTTTTGATACCTCTGTTTCATTTACATTTTTCTCTAAAACCCTTGATCCTTTGGTCACCAAAATGGCAGCAAGCAAGTTAACAACACAAACTTCAACTTTTTGATAATTAAGCTGACGTATGTACCGTTGCCATGGCAACATGATCAAATATAAACAGGTGTTTAAAATCGGTTTTGTTTATTTGCAGAAAATCTAGTCATTAGATTTTCTTTATAATTTGCATGCAACAAGCTTGTAATGATACTCGCAAGTTAGCGCTATTTTAATAATAATTTAACAAACAGTTCTTTAATTATCCCTCTTTGAAGGTTTACTGGCATATCTTGAATTTCCTTTGTTAAAGTTCAATTTTTTTTCAATCCTCCAGTTACTTATTTCCTAAAGTATTTTCGTGCCAAATTTCGTGAAATTCTAATGAGTGGTTCTCGAGAAATAAGCGCCTCCGAGAAGTCAATTTTTCACCCAATCGCACTTTTTTCGACTTACTACGCATGCGCTGCATTTAACTGGGTTCTTTTAGCAACAAAGAAATAGCAGAGCTGAGTTCTTTGCATCGTTACCTTTCTAACATACCTTTCTAATAAAAGAGTTAAACCATCAATTCAATACATTGTGTTCATTTATGAAGAAAAAAATAGTAGACAGCGCAGACATTGAGCAAATAAAATGATCGCTATATTTATGCCATGTTTGTTTTTATGCAATACTTGTGGCGCGCGCTGAATTGCGTTAGCAAGAGCGCGCGCCAAAACTGTGTTCAGCCACCTTAATACCATGTACCATTTAGCTATGTGCAGTAGTGCAGTGACCTCATGGTTAGTGCACTCGTCTTTGGATTGAGAAGTCCAGGTTCAAACCCTTGCCAGGGACGTTGTATTGTGTTCTTGGGCAGGACACTTGACTCTCACAGCGCCTTTCTCCACCCAGGTGTATTTGAATGGGTACTGGTGAATTTATGTTGGGGGTAACCCTGTGATGGACTAGTATTACACCCAGGGGGGGGGGGGGAAGGTAGAAATACTGCCAATCACTTGATCGTGACCTGATGGGTCAAATGGCTCAGACCCAGGCTCTCTTCTCTACCACTTAGCTATGGGTCATCTGTGTCACTGAAAATCAATGACAGTCAGTGAAAAGTCACACATATCCTCTTCATGGATTTTATCGTCATTGATTTATTGATATCAATAATATTGGTATTGGTTGATTATTTCATCGATTGCATACTCAGGGCTTACAAATCGATCAAAACTGATGATCGAAAAGCTAATCGATATATCAATATTCGATACTGATCAATGGATTAGTTGAAGTAATCGATAAATATCGATAATCACACGATTTAGGACCAGAAAATCGATTTTGATCGATTACTAGAGTAGAACCAATTCAATGTATTAAGCTTAACAAATCTCGGAATGAAAACCGGTTTCGAAATCAAATGACAAATAACAACTGTATCCTACCATGACCTCATCTAGTTCCTGACAAAGTCAGTGTCATTTGACAGTATTTGACACTGTTTAATTTGACAACATATATTGGCACATATATGGACAAAATATATGAAGCAAGGTCCGACGTTCGACAAAGGGCATTACAAAAATCTGAAGGAAAACTGTAGCACACCGACCACACTTTTTATCGCAAGAATCTTCTTTGCAATTCTAAACTGACACACTTAAGTCATCCGGAGCACTACAGTCAACTCTCCGCTAACGGACACTCTCGTAAGCGGACAGCTCTACTTACGGACGGCTTTTTAAATCCCCGTTTTTACCTCTCAGTCAAACTTTCTATTTACACATTCCCGTAAACGGACACTCTCTCGTATGCGGACGCGGACACTTTTGAAAATGAAAATTGGATTTTTCTTTGTTTACGCTCTCTCGTAAGCGGACACACCATGTACGTAATTGACTCTTGGCAATGAAATTTGTCTTTAATTTGCAATAAATCAACAAAAATATGACCTTAAACAGAGCAACAGAACAGCGGGGATCGCTTTTTACAAATTTCAATTTGTCCGAGGCAAAGCAAGCTGTCCGTTCGTTGCTATTTTTGTCTACGCAATAAAACACAATTAACACCCGCTAATTAACTCTCCCGTAAGCGGACATCCACCCTATTTTTCTTTGGTGTCCGCTTACGGGAATAATTCTCGTAAGCGGACAGCTCTACTAACGGACACGTTTTTCAATTCCCGAGGGTGTCCGCTTACGAGAGAGTTGACTGTATTTAGGATCATCAGCGAGCTATTTGGTCTTACAAGGGGCATTGTTAAGTATACTCTGGTGTATTCAAGAGGGCTGAATTTTCGTCCCTCGTAATCCTGTATTTAGGCTACTTTCTCGGGAGTGCTGTACCACTTGTTCCCAGTGCCTTATGCTTCACATCACATCACTTAGTCACATGATCAGTATTTGACTGGTTCAGTTCAGTTGTGGGATAACTTTTTTGTGGTGAATACATGTACCTTTAGTTTTTATTTGTATCGTTTTCAGGTAAGATGGCAAGATAGAAGACAGTCAAGTTAAGCAACCTTGATTTATTTCTAATTTCATGAGCCACAATAAGAATTAAACATCACAGTTAATGAAACGTCTTTTCTCACTCGACGGCAGTATCTAACGGTCTCTAACGGCTCTACTCTGCTTAAAATTCCTCCTTATAACACAACATGAAGTGCCCTTCATAAACACGAGTGAAGCTACATAAAGGTCGAGTGACCCAACAGAAAATGGTACAAATGTCACGAACTGTAGAAGTCATGTAGGCTAGTCAATCCCATTTTGCACTAAAAAGATTAAAACTTTAAACTTATTAGTTAAAGGGGTGGATGTCCAAGGCTGCTCCGACTACGGCAATCTTTAAACTCGTTATCAGGAGCTTTGCGGCTCTTAAATCCAAGCTGGTGGATGTGAGGAGGAACGTTGTATTCTTTCGATAAAAATTGATAGAAATTGATAAAAATATATCACTACGCGATTCATGAGACTCTGAAATTCCCAGCAGGACATAGGTTTTAATTTCCAGTGAAGTCAATGTGCTCGTGCTAATCAGATTACAAATCCTCATTACTGCACAATTTGTGGGTGTTTGTGGTGTCTAATTTAGTACCAGATCACCAGCCGTAAATAGCTTCTTAAAACAAGTTAAAATAGTTAACATTACAACCAGAGCCTTCGTTGTTTGCATGCATCGTGCAAAATTCGATCAAAGAATGCTTGGCGCGAACTAAAGCATGGCGAAATCCATGTCTGTTCGTCTCTATTGAGCAAATTTGCGGACCGTCGCTCGATCCCAGCCAAATTTGATTCGCCGTGTTGAGAGAGCGGTTTCATAAACCACAAGAGTTCATCGTAAGTAATTTCTTTTTGTTTTTCAAAGCGGACATCGCAGAAGTTTATATTTTTGATCTGAGTGATACAAATGGTTGGATCATGGATCCATCGTGGTCATCATGATGTAGACAGATACGGTTATTTTCGTTCCTCACTTCGGAATAGTTTGAAGAGCGTTACGAGGAAAGAACCTGGATGCCGATGAAATACACAACCTCAAGAGATCAGGGATTTATTAAATTCAATCAAAGCTCGCATGGAGTTATTAATTTATCGGGGGAGACAAGCGACAGCTGGAAATGCGTCTGCGTTCGCAAACTAAGTGATCCACGGCTTTTTGTGAGACGCGCTTGAGCGTAATATTATTGCCAAACAGCTCTTGACAGACTCTCTTGAATTTTCTGAGCATCGGTCGCAACAGGGTAAGTTATAATACACATTTTTAAAGATATATAATTCATACTTTTCATCAAAAGCTTGCATTTTTACCTGTCTTGGTGGCTCACTATTCTCAGTCTAATCTTCCTTTTAAAATAACGAAATTTATTTTTAGTGTATGTCATGTTCCGGGGTTGGGGTTATTTTATCGATCTTTCAAGGAATCAGAATGTTACATGAAAGAAGAGTAATAATTAACAATTAAAAATAAATAAATTGTGGTCAGGAAATATACAAACACTGTAATAACTATTGTTTGGCTTGCCTAAAACGACAGGGGAGCTTAGCTTTTTCAAGCAGCAAATTTTTTCTTTTTTCTGAGGTGTTTCTTGGGCACTAAAATGCACATTATTTCTCTTAAAATCATCTTGATTTATTAATAATGACGAATGTAAAAGTTTGTAATCACTGTTTGGCTTGCCTGAAACAACAGAGGAGCCAAGCTTGTTCAAGCTGCAAATCTGTGGGAACTTTTTTCCCCAGGTGTTTCTTGGGCACCAAAATGTACGTTGTTTCTTTTAAAATCATTTTGATTTATTAATAATGATAAATATAAATATTTGTAATCACTGTTTGGCTTGCCTGAAACAACAGAGGAGCGTAGCTTTTTCAAGCTGCAAATATGTGGGAATTTTTCTCCAGGTGTTCCTTGGGCACTAAAATGTACATTATTTCTCTTAAAAATCATTTTGATTTGTAAATAATGATGAATGTAAAATAATGTTTTTAATCACTGTTTGGCTTGCCTGAAACAACAGAGGAGCTTAGCTTTTTCAAGCTGCAAATCTGTGGAAATTTTTTTCCCAGGTATTTCTTGGGCACCAAAATGTACATTATTTCTTTTAAAATCATTTCGATTAATTGATACTGAAGAATATAAATATTTGTAATCACTGTTTGGCTTGCCTGAAACAACAGAGGAGCCTAGCTTTTTCAAGCTGCAAATCTGTGGAAATGTTTTCCCCAGGTGTTTTTTGGGCACTAAAATGTAAGTTATTTTAACAGTCATTGTTTGATTTGATAATAATGAAGAACGTAAATGTTTTTAAATATTGCAATCTACGTTTGGCTTGCGTGACACAATAGAGAAGCTTATGTCCTGGTGTTTCTTGGACACTAATATTGTTCATTGGTGATATTAAAAAAGCATTAAAATCTTATCATGAACATGAAAAATGTTTTTTCCGCTTGTTTATGTTTTCAGTACTAATGCATGTATATTTTGACTTTGTAGTTTGAGGATCCTGTTCATGATATTCAGGATATTTTGAAACTGGTGTTCACATGGACCTTGCCACATACTTACCCAAGAAAACGACGTCCCTGCTAAAATGACATGATTAATGTATATAAGGTTTGAGTGGTTGGGGTTAGTTGAAATCAATTGCACCAGAAAAACTTTTAGTCATTTTGATAAGAAAATCGACTTAGTCTGTGACTGGTTCCTCAGACGTTGTACAGTCTGCTCGAGATATCTCAAACCTTCAAGGGACATTGAAAAGGTTCAAGCTACTAGGAGTTCGAGTTATCAGTAGTTGAGAACAAAGGACCGAAAAATAAGAAAAAGAAGGTTCTACCATATTCCTACTTTCGTGTTTCTATTCATACAGTGTACATTGCAATCAAATTTAATTTCCGTTTCCCTTCCAGTTTTTTTTTCTTAACTAGTCAGGTTACTATTTTCGGAAGAACGAAAGGTTAGTAGAATGTAAAATTTGCTGAGGAGAGTTGTGCAAGCTTCTATATATTTTTTTTATCAGTTAATGTCTGAATTAGGATTAAGTTCATGCGATACCTAAGGAAAACTGGCCCTGTTTAGTGAGAAACGTTTCGTTTATAAGCGAGAAAGCATTGGCAGGGGTTCACGATTTCAGATCCCTATGAATCTCGTAGTGAAATCGATAGAAATCGAACTTACATGTAATTTAAATAATTGATTGAAATCGATAATCACACTAGCTTTTGCGATCGATTTTTATCGATTTTCGATAATAATCACTTAATCAGTATCGAAAATAATCGATTTCTATCGCTATTTATCGAGTATCGAAAATATCGATTTTTAACGCCCCGCATACTCCAGGAGGGGGGGGGGGGGGGGTGAATAGGGGTATGCAAATCTGCTGATCCGTGCTTTTTTTTTAGCCAAATCCGTAGATCTGCCAAAATTTTTGTTCAAATCCGAAACCACAACCACATCCGAAAACAGAAGTGCAAAGGCTCAAAGGTAAACTGCTACTGATGCGAATGCCACTGTTAATTTTGCCCAAATAGTAAAGAAGGCAACATGCTTGATGACAACAACACAGTACAATTCCAAGAACAGTCTCACACCTGAGTTTAAATGAACTTCTTTCGAAAAAAAAAATAATTTGGATGAACTCATTACATTCCGACCAAGGCTGAAGAAAGATCTGTGATCCAATTTTCGTTTAGGACAAAAGATCCGAGCAGAAGACATGCACAATCCGGAATCCGCGTCAAAAATTACAGCTGATCCACGATCCACTGTGTTTTCAAAATCCGCGAATCCGCTCGATTTACCGCACAAATCCACAATACGTGCGCTTTTTAAGGCCAAATCCGTCGATCTGAAGACCTATTCACCCCCCTCCTCCAGGTTGTTATTACGACTTCCTAAAAGTACAGCTCTTGCTTAGTTAGGAGTTGTTTTGATTAAAATCAAGTGTAATATTAAATCAAACTTACGCGCAGTGCATGCAGTAATACTGTCCTGAGCCTGGTAGATCCATATCACACTCTTGTGATTTCAGTTTAGCGGCGTTCTTTGGTTGCATGTCCTCGTGAATTTGATCCAAGTCCTTTGTTCGTCTCCTAGTGCGATATTTCTTTTTAAGATGTTTATCGTTCTTGTGCATTCGCTTTCTTCTCAACCGGCCCATTTTTCGAACTATTTATGATGGTTATCTCGTATTTTGTCCTTGTATTTCGTGCTGAGAAACTCTACGTTTTTCCAATATGGCCGACAAGACTGAAATCCACCAGGCGACCCTTGAAATGAGGTAGCCTGGGTATTAGTAGATTATATTTTTCCGGGGGACCCAAGGGATCCCAATATCAAAAGGAAAACTTGCAAAAATAGAGGGTAGAAAAGACCCGGTTTGGAAGTTGCGGTCATAAGCATAATTAAATAGTTTCTTATTCGATACTATGAAGCTTGAATGAGCTACATTTTTGCAAAAAAAGAAATATAATAGTCTACCCTCCCCTCCCTTACCTTTGCTTATCAGTTGTTTGGCTTGCGCGAGCGAGGCAGCGAAGTGTTTTTTTAATCTCAAATTTTACAAGTGAGGCAATGTCAACGTTGTCACGTCTTAAATGAACGGTGAAATGATCATGAATTTGTTGAAAATATATTAATTTGGCCATACTATCTTGAAATGTAAATCTTGACAGATATGACCGAACCGTTTCCCGCCATCGGATCAAACCAGTTTGAAGAAGCGCAGGAAATATCTGATTCTTCGCCAAGAAAAAACGACTTTCTCTTGGATTTGAGCCTAAGCTCTCACAGCGAAGCAGTTTTGGAAAGAAGGTCAGGGCATTTGTCACCCGAGAGAACCAAGAGATACGGAATGACGGATTTTGGTGACATATCTGTGGCAGACAACTTGTTACAAGAATTCGACCCGTTGTCATCTCAAAACCAGCTCTCAGTTGACGAAGACCCGTCAGTGAAAACAAAAACCATCCATAAAAAAAATAGACTCCAAAGAAAACATGGAACTGCACCGAGCTTCTGGACTTATTCTAGGTCGTATTCAAGAAACTAACATAGCGAATGCATCAGTCAGTTCGAGTGATGAAGCCACCTCTTGTGATTTTGATAAAAACCTTGTAGATGTAGATGGCACATACAAGTCTAATTTTAATGGAAATGGCGGAGCTTTAGAACACTGTGGGGATGCAAGCTTAAATTGTGACTCTGATAGTGCTAGTGCGGCTAGACAGGAAGGTAAGTCAGGTATATATATTCTCATGTTCCCTTGCAGTCTATCTATAGCTAATTAGTTTAAATTTGTTTATTCCAGTTGACCCTGCATGCATGTAGTTTTTTCGTCTTTTAAGTAGGATATAAGGTCAGGAATATTGATACATCTGTTTTAAGTATGGTATATTGAGCTAGATCCATTAGGATTTGTTGTTCTTGAAAATATCCATACCCTTCCCATAGAGAGTGTTTTGGTCTAACTTCTCCCCTCCCATCTCTCTAGAAATTCTAGTTTTGATTGATTCATCCCCCTTGAAATTTCATGCATGTAGTTTTTTCGTCTTTTAAGTAGGATATAAGGCCAGGAATATTGATACATCTGTTTTAAGTATGGTATATTGAGCTAGATCCATTAGGATTTGTTGTTCTTGAAAATATCCATACCCTTCCCATAGAGAGTGTTTTGGTCTAACTTCTCCCCTCCCATCTCTCTAGAAATTCTAGTTTTGATTGATTCATCCCCCTTGAAATTTCCAATAACCCTCCAGGGCTGGCCTGGGGTTCCTATGGATATTTTCTGGAACCAGACAATTTTATCTCTTGCAGTTGTTTTGTATTCACCTTTTTCAATTCCTCACACGCAAAAAAATTCACATGTCATAGTGACTTGATTAGGTTAGTGGGAAAATTAAAGCATGTCTGTGATGTTAATTCATAATTTCAACCCATCCCCTGGCTCATCCTTGGTGTAAAAACCTGTGACATTCACCAGTGATGTAAAACAACGAATACAAAGAAGTCAACATTATAGACCTAACCCTTTACACCGAGGTAAACCCATCCCTCTTCAAAAAAGAAAAATGTAGCATTATCAAGGGTGTCGACTCCTGGGGGTGGAGGTACTCTCTTACTTGGGCAATATAGGTATCAGGGTGTTCCAAAACCTAAGTCCAATTTTCCGGGACAAGTAGAAATTTAGTTCGGACAAGCAAATCTTAAACATGACTTGTCCGTGGGACAAGCACATTTTTGATATGTAAACAACTACAGAAACAGAGGAAAATTGACTTCAAGTTGCACTTTGAAATATTTCTAACAGTAATAACAGCAAACCTTTAACTTGACAAAATAAGTGTAAAGATTCCTATAAATTTCACTATTCTACACAGCCATTCATTTGTTTCGGTGACCTCATCTGGCCTTAGTAACCAGGCCAGTTCCCAGACTAATCCTTTAAGTCAATAATGGCAGAAT